>VYZR01010306.1:8670-22931 GCA_013400675.1 Oxylabes madagascariensis | reverse complement strand
TGTACTGCTGAGAAAAGGCATCCAATTTATCCCTGAACCCACATAAATACTCCCTATTGAACTATCTGTTCCCCTGACAGCAGACTCCTTGGGATTTTGGGCTTATTTTTAACTTAAAATTTATTTGGGTTCTATGGCAATCTGAAATGAAACCTTTTACTATTCTGCAATAACAATTGACATGGCAGACTTGCCAACTCCTCTGAGTCAGAGATGGACCCTTTGTAATTCAATTCATGGTATAAATTTAAAGTTGGTTTCCAGGAAGAGTCTTAACTCCAAATATTGGCTGCATCTGAATCCATCATCCAGCTGAGGCAAATTTTCATTCATCTGGATTAACTATTTCAACTATTTCCAAACTGGGCACTTTTCTGGTGAGTAAGGAGGAGGAAAGAAGTGCTAACCTAGCATTTGAATAGATTGTTAATTTTTCAGTGTAAAAAATACCTTTTAAAGAATTTTCAACATTAGAGATTTGCATCTTTCTCAGTTCTAGGTAAATGTTGAGAGTTTTGGGTTTATAACCACTTAATTAGCCTTCTAAAAGCACCAACGCCCCAAATATTTTTTGTCCCAATTTAATAGAGAAAGAAAAATAAAATTGAGGCTCAAGCCCTTAAAAATGACTGAACCAAAGGGAACCTCTTTTTCAGGAACTCTTCAGACACCAAAATGCTGTTTAATAATGGAAACTGCAACTGAATTAAGCCACAGTGTTAAAAACACTTTATAAAATTTGTTTTCAAGGGCTCAGCATCCTTGTAAAATCAGGTAATGCACATTATATGTCAAAGTTATTGCTTTAGAAACCTGAGATCATCTCCTTGATGTGCAGGGATGTTGAGTCACTGGTTCAGCACTGAAGAATGAAGTTCACTTGAATACTCTGTAGGAAGGAGCATCCCTCTGTTTTCTAAAGTATCCTTTCATGTGAGAACAGAGTGAGAGGCAAATGTTTTCGGAGATGGGTTACCCACCTCATAAACTGTGATGTGGGCAGACACAACAATTGCTTAAAAAGCTGCTGCAGGAACAGAAAATAATTACTCAGCTCCCCTAACCCATGATGAGGACAAACAGAGACAATCAATGTATTTTGTCAGGACTGTTTTCATGAGGCATTGCATTAGACATCAGGTAAAGAAAACAACCACCCTCAAACTTCCTAATAACAAAAATACTAAACTTCTGCCATAGGATGATGACAGCAAATCACAAATCCATAGCATTGGAACATCCAGAGACTGCAGGCAAAACCCAAAAAAACATAGGTTGAGCTGTATTGTGGAATAGGAATGAAATCAATCCGATTCAGTGCCTTTTTTCTAAACTGTGATTCTAAAAAATCTTCATCTTTTCACAAAGTGGAATTGGGAAAAAAAGCACAATTTTCAGCTTTTCCACCAGCTTCAGCCATCACAAAACATTCTCCCCAGTTACTATTACAGCTTATTTATCTACAGACAAAAAGCCCCTTTTTTTTTTTTTTTTTTTTTTTTTTTGTTTTTTTTTTTTTTCCCATTCACTCTTTTCACATTTTNTTTTAATGTGGTCTTGTGTTCTGTCACCATGCAGCTCTTCACATTTCAAAAGTAAACAGAAACACAAATATCTACACACAGCTAATGGCAGCTGTGTGCAGCCACCTTTTCAGCCAAAGCAATCCTTCATACCATTTCTTTAACTGGCTTTGAAAACATCATTTTTCATATTTATAGACATATGGACATAATAACTGACATTCAAAAAACTCACTGGTATTACAGTAAGTTCAGGTTCTTGAATATAAATACATTTTTAACATCAAATCTAATATTTTGGGCTGCAAACAGGAGAAAGAAAATATATAACTTTTGTAGTGGTTTTGCATTCTGGAATTGTACTTTTTAAGTCAACGATTTCAGTACATAGCAGATCACCACTGGAGTGGGTTTGCTCTTAACAATCAAGGTTAAAGTTTCTCTCAAGTCTCTTTTACTTTCCAGAACTCAAATTTCATTACTTTAACCTCAAAATAATGCTTGAGAGAGAAGATAGCAGGTCTAATGCTTGGAATTTGTTACTGGAGTTTAAAATAACAGAATTTTCAGCGCCTAAGTTGAAGTGCAAAATTCTGAGTTAAGTGTGGAGCCTTAACAGTGATTAAACGCAGAAGCATATGTCTGTAAAAGAAAAAGCCAAAATAATATGAAAAATACTTGTTCTCTCTTTATTTGTAACAAAGTACGAGGAGGTGTGAGGGGATGAAATTGAGCAGGAGTAGTGACTTGGATATGGGAGGGTAAGAAATAAGTACATGGGTTACATCGCTTCAGAAGAACTCAGGACAATAACTGCTCGCCAGAGACTTTGGTCATTTCTTGGAAGGTGCCCAGCCACTCAGCACATAAAACTGACCAGTCTAAAGTATGATTCTGCAATGTTGTGATTTTCACTGAATCACACGATTAACTTGGTTGGAAAAGACCTTTGAGATCATCAAGTCCATTTTGTTGCATTCAACGATAAGGCAAGGAAAAGGATCAGTGCTGACCTCATTCCATTTGTATATTCATGACTATTTAGCATGTGGGAATAAAAGAAAATCACAATAAGCATATAATGAGTAAAAATACACTCTTTTTTTTTTTTCCCCCCTGGATGCCCTCTTATGTTCTTGTGTTTGTCTGAGATGGTTTTGAATAGTGCAATGGTAGAGATGTCACAGCTTCCTCAGGCAGCCTGGCCTTTATGGCAGCTACAGGCAAGTGCAGTTCACTACGTTTTTGTATGCAGCACTGCCAACTTCTGACTTACAATTCAATTCTTGACCTGCTCATTATCTCTGCAGCAAGGACTCCCAATTATTTTGGCAATAAGTAACCTAAGGACTACTCTGGCATATGCAAATCTTCACTATCTGATCTGAAGAAGGCTGTCAATCAGCCTTTCCAGAAAATAACGCTTCTGTCATCAGCTTGAGCTTCTAAATAAATAGACATCTGAGAGTTTTACTCGTGCAGCTTTTGTAATATGTAGTTTTACAAGTTTAATTGGAATTGGAATTTACTCCATATTTACTCTGACAAAAACAGTCATTGACAAAACAATAGCAGCAATCTTCCCAGCCAAACTGGGTCTATTCTTCCCTAACCTCTTGCATTAGGTCAAATTTCAGTGGAGAATAGAATTTGCAAAGAACTAATAAAGTATCCTCTTAGGAATTTAAAGGACAAGGCTATCGAAAGATGGATTTCAAGGGAGTCCTTCCTAATCTTAAAATGTTTTCATGGTCACTTTTATAATAATGTTAATGTCTTATTGATATGATCATGAGTGGGTGATTTAGTGACATTTCTATCAATGTAAAAGGTAGAAAGAACCTTTCTAAAGAATGAGCTACCAAGTCTGTGGGTCTCTGAATGTGCAAGAATACCAGTCTCACTCACTTTAGTTTCTCTACTCACTCCTACCCTGCCATGGATGACACGCAGCTTCAGTAACTGCCATCTGTCACTTCAGAGAAATGTTTAAAAATTTGGTAATGTTGTCTGTCATTGATACCTGCCCCTGCCCTGTCGCTCTCCACTGAATATTCCCAGTGGTGCGGGATCTTAAGGGACAATTCCAGTACCACACAGAGTGGCTGAAGTAGAGTCTTTCTTACAGCAGGTGTCCTCCATGGCATAAAATCTTTTTCTTCTCCTACCCAACTATTTTCCACTTGAGGTCTATTACACCTTGTATACACTTACAATTCTGGTTGACTTCTAAGGGACGTGAATGAACCCTGCATAGACATCTTAAACACAGCTGCTTATCCATAATGATGCACTTCTCCATGGCCACTACCCAGTGTAACCAAAGATTATTTCTCCTGAATAATTTAGGTCCACAGAGAGTTCAGATTAAACACTCTTGTGGATGTACTTCATACTGTTCACCCACAGGCTGAAGGAGAAGTCTCCTTATACTCTACAGTAGCACATGGCTCACAGGTATTTACTATTCATGCCACCGTGAAGAGTCAGGTGTGGAAATTAACGGGGTTAAAAGAAAGTTACCATGTTGGTTCAAATTTTCAGGGGAAAAAAACCCTCCAAAGTATGATTTTGCTTGCAATCAGCCTAAGGAAACATTTCCTAAGCTCTTGGATATGGGCTGCTGTTCTGCTTCATTATGAATTAGAGTCCAGTAAATCCCTAGTACCTTTAGCACAGTCAGAATTATATATATAATTAAATCAAATGTTAAAAAAAACCCCGGAAGAACTCATATCTCATTCTCACAGGACCATCTTTATCCAATAAGACCAGAATAAAAAAAACTCCAATCATTTTGTACTCTGCAGGGGGAAACACAGGCAGAACGCCTAATGGATATTTAACTGGTGCAATCATTTGGACTAGCCTACGTTCAGTTTTCTAATCAAGAATGTATACCTATCTTAGCTCTTTCACCTTTTGCTGTAATTATTTTCCTAGTTTTCTTGGGGAATTTTGGGCCAATTAGTCAGGATTAAGATCATCCACACACAGTCATATTGCAGAAATATAAAATATGAAACACCGCGACCCCTTTTAGACACAGATAAATTTGACAAATATTCAGAGCATCTGAGCATAGCTTGACACAGAAGAAGTAGTACAAATAATTTAATAAAGGTCATTCAAAAGCCCACAAAAGCCTTCCAGATTTAGCAAACCAGTTAGCCAACCGTGAGAATCTAAACATTTCTTCCACTGTCCTAGTGACACTGAAGTATTTACAGCCCTCACCAACTTCTGTGAAGCTGTCCTCTGTTAGTTTCCTAAGAAAATATTTGTATAAACAAACACGCATATAAGGGGTGAGAGTGTGACGAAATTATTAAACCATACTTTGGAGACTTACGGTGAATAGAAACCAGCAGTGTTTGCCCAGAGAAATCTTTGCCATTTGGTGCAAGTAACCCACTCTAACAGCTTCCTTTTTCCTCTTGAAAATTATTTTGGGATTCCTCTTGAAAATTATTTTGGGATTCCTCAGGAGGGGTTCTGTCTCTAGCATCAACTTCTGATCTGCAGAGACATGTCCTGAGATGATAAACCAGATACTCAGAAATTATCCCAGCCTAGTTCTGTTAGGAGTAACCAAGAAATGTTTCTCTCCCCAGCTTATCTTGTGTACAATTTTGTGTCTCCAAACATCTTTTCCTATTTTTTTTCCCTTTGATGCCAGAATTACCGCCCTTGCCCTTGGTTTCCCACTCCCAGATAAGCAGCCTATAAAATTGCTGCAAGAAGCCGAGTGCTGCTTCTCACATAGCCACAGACAGAGTTCCTTCACTGAACATATCCTGCGCAGAGCATCCGCGCCATCCTCCAAAGGAGAGAGGTGATAATGTAATCGCCGAAATGCCGAGGGGTTCCCCCGAGCTCAGGCTACGGAGCTGACGGGAGCAGGGAGGCTCTGAGATGGGAGAGCGCCTCACAAATTAAAAAGTAACTTTCGGGCAGCGCGGCGCGGGGCCGGGCGGCGGGCGGGAGGGGAGCCCGCGGGCACATGGTACATTCCTGCCGCCGCCGCTCTCCTCTCTCCCCGCTGCCGGTCCCGCTCCCCGGCTCCGTGTCCCACCCGCTCCCCCCGCCGCAGGCTGCAGAATGGGAGGCGCTGGCCGCGCAGCCCGCCGGCAGCTGTCACCGCGCGCAGGCAGCCAGCGGCCGGGGCCCCGAGCGAGCCCACTCTGCCTTTTAGGATGACTCACTGCAACCTGGCACTGATTCCTCTCTTTCTGACAGCGGACGGACAGCCACCAAAAAGCTACACTGGACTAGACCAAGGTAAGAGATTTAAGTGTCTTTTTTACCCTGCAGCCACCCGAGGCTTCGGGGGTGCCAGGCTGTGTAGGAAAGCTGGCGCTGGCACTGACTAATTCGGTGGGTGTCTGAACACCTGACATTACATGCCATCAGTGTGTCTTTCTGGTGTTAACCCCGTGTGTGCCACCCAGCTGCCCCCGGCGGGAGAGATGGCAGGTCAAAATACAACCTAGTGTCTGCATTTTCTCCCCTTAATGCAACTTTTGCGGCTGCACTGCCACCTGCTCCTGTGGATACAAGCTCCTCAATATTGCTAAATGATGAGTCTTTTGTGCTGTGCTGCTGGGAATGGAGCGTACCGGGCGTCTGTCATGGACTCCGTGTGGATTCATTCCCACAGCAGTTGTTCCATCACTTTAATGAGTTGGAATTCCACAGTCCGCAGAAACGCTTCCCTGTCATTCCCCCTCTCTCTCAGGGGTTCTCGTGTAGATGCGATCCATTTTCGGGCTTTTCAAAAGTAGTGCTCACTGAAAGCACCAGAGCAAGTCTGCTGAAGCACAGGCAGTGCTGCACTACATATTCTGTCTGCATTCCTCTCTGCTTTTTCTGCTGTGAATCAAAAATTCAGCCTTGCAGGAGGGTTTCTGCAAGGACAGTAAATGTCTCTGGCACAGCAAATTAAAGTAAAGGGAGAAGCTGCTTCTCTCCGTTCTGAAATCCTGGCAAAATATTCTTCCATTTTCCGAAGAGGTACAGTATTTCGATCAGAGTTACCTAAGCAGGTTTCTGCTGTGGTTGATTGACAGTTTTTAGTTGTGATTTTAATGGAAATCTTTCACTGAATGTCTACAGCTTCATTTCTGTCAATCCAATGCTTTTTAGCAAATGGCTTTCTTTGGAGGGTGACACCTTTAAAATTAACCCAGGATCATATTTTTCTAGATCTATAAACAGAGTATCAGACCAGCTAGTGCACATTGCAGAATCCCACAATCTTACCTTTGGATTTGAATGGTGAAACTGCAGTGGAAGACATTTGGTTTGGTTTACAGGTTTTCCGTACTGTGGAAAGTGTCACAATCGCAACTGAATTTATCTGTGTTTCCTAGACGTTATTATGATGTTTCTCTGAAATATCCTACACCTTATATTTGTTCGGACCTTCTGTATACTGGCAATAGGGTTTATTAAGAGTTGACTTTAAACCCTTTATAGATAACTGCCCTGACATTACTGCCATGAAAAGGACTCTCTGCTCAAGGAAGATGACAGGTCCCACATTGATCACACCCATGGAGGTGACCAAACAGGTATCAGCATTTAACAAAAAAACACCACTCAGCTTCCCAGTAGCCACCAAGACCCACAATCCGTTGACCCAGCATGAATATTTTTGGAATGAATTCAAACATGGCACCAATAAACACTCCCCTTAGCTACTACCCCCTCCATGCACTCTTTTAAAATAGATTAGGGTAAAAAGGGGAAAAATTCTCTTCTTTCAGAGAATTTTCAGGAATTTAATACAGAGCTTCGGGAAGAGGTAGGACAATGTCTTGATGTGTCAGCATGGATTCTACGTCATTTCCCATCAGAATATGGTACAATTTTCCACTTGTAAAAGTGGAAAGCATTTACCAACATTACGCTTTAAGATTATTTCTAGTCATTTGGACAAGTGCAGGGACTTCAATACTTTTTTAAAATTTACTTATTTTTCTTTGCATTTAGATATGGTGCCTGACTGCAAGGGTATCAGATTATTTCCAGGGAAAGTAATTCTAAAGTACAATTCAGACAACAGATCATTGTGATTCTATTAACAGTTGATAATATTCATGTAACTTATTTTTAAATTAATACCTATTTATTGTACACCAGCTCTTAGTCACTTGCTAGTGAAGCACATGCCATAGTCTCTGGGGTCTGAGCAGCTATTTTTGAACCTGTCTGGCTAATGTCTAGAATACAGAATTATCCTGTTCACAAGTTGGGCTTTTCTGTGTCATTTTCCTTTCTTCTGAGACATCAGCATATTATCAATTCTCATCTGGGTGGCTCCTTTCAGGTGGAATCTTAGTCCATTTAAATGCAGACAATTTACTGTGATAACAGTTTATTGTAACTTAGCAACAAGAGCTAAAAAAATCAAGTTACAGCAATAACACATGCAAACCTTGTATTGTGCTGCCCTGTACTCAGCAAATTAAACCCTTGAGATAAATGACATTCTAGACCAGTCAGTTTAATATCATTAGTTGGGCTGGCCAGTTGCTCTAATTACAGAAGTCAAAGACTGCAGAAAACAGCTGCAAAGTCAGCACATGTGCAAGGAGCTGTTTGTAAAGCAGAAACACGTGCTTTAACTTGAGTCCTTTCTGTTGCAAGATGAATTATTAAGGAAACGTATGGCATTTAGTATCACTGACAGAAAAATGGTCTGGCTCTGGTCCAGGTGGCAAGACTGGTGTGAGTGGCATTGGGTTATCCACAGGTCTTTCTGTGAAGCTTCATTTCTGGCATAATATTTTCACCAAAATAAACAAACAAACACTTCCAATGCTATTTCTCTATGATCAGACTCTTGGGTAGTTCATTTCTGGTGGGCTGTGGGGACAGCACAAGGAAAATCAGCACAATGCTACCTACTGTCCTACCTATTTTACTCGAAACAGAGAATCCACTATCAATGAAACATGTTCAGGGAGCAATAAAATGCAGAGCTGGTACCCTGGAACTGGGAGGAAACATCCCTAAGACGAAGATATGGTCAACTCTGGAGCTCTACTTGAGCCTAGAAGACTAAACCAGCCACAAAGCAGCTGAAAGAAGTCAGGCAGCTGCTCTGATGGGTGGCAAGGGATCCCCTCAGCTCTGAGTTTCACATCCCTCTTGGCATTTCACCTCCAGAAACTGAATTCAGGAGTTTGCTGCGGTTAAGTGGATTCAGTCTTATAACTGATTTCACTTAAAGGAGAAAAATGTTCAGCCAAGTTCTTCCCTCAAAAAATCAGCTTCAATAGAAGGTTATTCAGTTCTCTGGTATTTCTGTATATTTCATTTGAACATGAGATTTCACCCAAAGATGAAGAACTCTAAAGAAATCAACAAGGTTTTACACATGAGGAACGAACAAGCTCTTGATAGTAATCTTTAGAAAGGTATCCAATCCATCCCAACTACTTGATAAACCATATTCTGCACAGAGGTCTGCAAAAATGGATTGTTTCATCTCCTCTGAAACAAACACATTTAGTCACTTCCATAGTTCTCTGTGAATGCCACTGTAGCTCCAGCAGCTGTAGATCTATTCCGTGCACCCTGAACAGAGTCATGATTACCTCCTCCCCACTGCTCAGTACTTTGTTATAAGGTAAGCCAGCTGTACCTATGAGCAACACTGTGAACAGTTCTATTAATCATAATGAAGATGGTATTTCAAGTTGAATTTAAACAAGCCCTATTTTTAGAATAGGGAACACTTTGCACACTTGTTACGTTGCTTACCACGACCCTCTTGTACCATGCTGTCATCAATTAAGATCAAATCTAATAGTCTGAGTATATTTATAGGGGTTAAAGTAAGGCATGTATGTGATGTGAAACAGGCATCCAACCCTCATGACTAGGCATCAACTTTTGAGGAGAGCATTTTTCTTTAAGTAAAGAAGTCTTAGAATTATAAGATCGTAGAATATTCTGAATTGGAAGGGACCCATCAGGGTCATCAAGTCCAACTCCTGGCCCTGCACTGCACCATCCTCAAGAGTCACACCACATGTGCCTGAGAGCTGTCCAAACACGTCTTGAACTCAGCCAGCCTTGGTGCTGTGACCACTGCCCTGGGCGGCCTGTTCCACTGCCCAGCCGCCCTCTGGGTGAAATACTCTTTCCTGGCATCTTTCAAACACTCTGTTAGTGATGAACGTACTTGGTGGATAAGAACTATTGCTTTCTTTGCCTTCAATTCTTGCATTTTTCAACAAACTTTACTACACTCTTTTAGCATTTTCAGTCCAATAGAATTTGAACCTTTGACCACCTACACTGGTGAAGGGTACATCCAACTGAAACACAACATTTGTACGATGTATAGTATACAAATGTGTAGTGTATGCCAGTATATATGTGTGGAAATAGTGTCAGAACCTAATACAAATACAAGGTAATATGTCCAATTGCAATCACAACTGAGTTTGAACAGACTGTTCTATAAAATGAAATCAGGAATTTTAGGTTTCTCTTTAATTATTTTGTTAAGACTGATTATTTTTCCATTAAAATCTATATTATTTCTGTATTTATCTAATCCAATGGTCTGTATTTTCTCTAAAATAAAACACAGATGATGCAGATTCCAAGGCACCATTTTAGTTCTTTCTTCCTCAAACAAAATAAAAACAATATTGTGTTCATCTCAAAGTAGCTTTTCCCATACTCAAGCTTTGTTGAATCATCTGGATTTGTGAAAACTGATGTCTTTCAAAACTGAACCAACAGAAAGATACTTTTTTCTTCTCTTTCATTTCATTAACATGTGAAAAGTCTTTTCACTCAATATCAGCTTGCTTGTTTGTGTTCCTTTGATTGTAATTCAAATCTCAAAAATTATGAGAAAGCGAAGTATGCTAGACATCTATTCTCTTTAGGTTTCGAGGCAATTTCATTACTGAGTTGTTGGCTAGTTTAGGAATGCTGTGTTAAAGACAATCTCTGTGAATAAACGAACAAATGTCCAAAGGGAAACACTTCTGAGAACAAAGAGTACACTCTGTAGAGCAGCTCTCCTGAATGACACTTCTGAAATGGACGTTAGACATAATCTGAATTTTCAGTTATACTCAGCAAAGTCCGTATGGCTTTTCCTTCCTATTTCTCCTCGTGTCTTTCCCAGCCTTTTCAACTTAATGGTGTGTATTTGAGAAAAATGTACTTTTTCCTTGGAGCACCAGCAACGTTGGGTAACGTTTAGCGAAACATGCATCATCCAAGTGACCTGTAGGTTACGCAGAGGACAATACCAGGACCCACACGGTGCAGCAGCCAGAGTAAAAGCCAAGTAAACTGTTGATTTATAAGGAAGCTTGGAGACTAGGGCCACACGGCACTTGAAATCATGTAGCAAATGATTTTTTATATTGTAGAGATACTGGAGGTTTATGGGACAAGATCAATGCATCAAGATGTACAAGAGAATGAAGTGTGTGGTGGTAACAGAAAATGAGATACATAACTCTGTTAAAGACTTCTTTCCAACTTTTGCAATGAAAAGACTCAAGTTTTTTCCTAAGTTGCAAACATTACAGATTCTGTCATGCCTTGGTGCTGTGACCAACACTCGAAAAGATAAAACACTCAAAAATCCTATGAAAATGTGTGCTGTATACACATACACTTTCATGCATGACACCATAAAATTTCCAGATCCTAAAGAAGCCAAAACCCAACCTCAAAACAGAAATACAACAACAGCTTTACAAATCACATTTGAGGCAAGGTTCTAGGAAAAAAATAAATTTAAATAGGCATCCTCACATAAATAGAAAAGAACATTGAATCTTTGAGCAGAGTAGCCTTTCTGTTCCTAAACACCTATAAACTCTGCCTTCCTCACAACCACATCCTCACAACGTTACAATCACTGCTGTGTCATNGCCTTTCTGTTCCTAAACACCTATGAACTCTGCCATCCTCACAACTTTACAATCTCTGCTGTGTCACGTCTAATACACTGAACATATAATAAACAAGAAATGATCCCATAAAACTCCAGTACACAGTTCAGGTCAGGAACCACTTGGGCCCCTGCCATGCCAGGGCACGGTTCAGGCTTCCGTCCTGGGGACACCGCCGGGGTGTGTGCAGCAAAACAACGCCCTGCCCTGCCAGGAGCCACCTGCAGCTGTGCACATCCCACCTACTGCTCTTGGAGAGCAAAACAGAACAGAACTGGGCCAGGACAGAACTAAAATAGACACCCTCTATGTTACCAGGAACTGCAGAAAGCGCCTACTATGGTACAGTTGTTAACTTCTTTATAGCTGGTGACTGATTTGAGAGGAAAAGAAGCAATACAGAAAGCCTTGCACTTCTAGGAAAGCCAAATATTGCTACATCTAGTTTCTTCAGGAGGGAAATGAAAGAAAGAGTTAATTAAACTCACTGTCTGTAGTTTGAAATATTAACCTGACATTGGTGTTTATCTCCTGTGAAACAGCTTTAATGATTCTATTTACGCCTTTACATTTCTCTCATTGTTTTGCTCACTGTCCTCTGTTGCCACTAGTATTATTACACTTTCAGTAGTAGTAATAAAACAATTACTGAGCCTCTCTGCTGTTTAATGGGTTTGAAACCTCAGGAGCTGAAAATAATTAAGTTGGATTTTTGTGCTTGCTCTGAAGTTTGATATTTGATGAAAAAAAAGAAAAAAACCCAAACAAAACTAGCAGAAAGATCCATAATATTGAAGTCAAATGGGACCACTGAATGAGTCTGACTTCCAGCATATCACAGCAACCCTGTCATTTCATCCAATTTTACCTGTGTCAAACCTAGTATCTTATATAGGTAAGTCCATTATTATAAAAATAGTTTCATATCTCAAAAATTATAATACAAGCTACAAGTGCAGGACCTTACACCTGCTGGTCACAACAGAGTGGGATCATTCCCGTCCATTCACACCAGCTAACCTAAAGCCCCCCACCTTGCAGCACATTCATCCTGCCTAAACATGGCAATTCAATCTCAAAATGCATTTCTCACAGAAAGCTAAGAGAAACTTTAAAAAGAAAGGGAAACTGGTTAGAAGACCTGAGCTAGAATTCAACAGAGATGACAGGTGCTTCTACCATTTGTTATAAAAGAAACACCCAAAACTTCTAATTTCAGAAGTCTCAGGAATATTGCAGTCACATCACACTACTAATTTTGGGGGTTTCCTGACTGAATAATGTGCGTTTTCCTCAGTATTGTTTCTTGGATAACATAATGGGGAAAGAGACATAACTGCTAGGTTTAACATTAATCAAAATATTATCAGTGCTCCACCTCAAAAGGTAAATGTAAATATTAACTCTGCAATTTCTTGCAAAGAGAATGTATAAAGTTGTCTGGAACCAAATGCACACATAACATAAAGGATTTAAAAAATGGAAGGTTGGCTGTTACACAGTAGGAAAGAACAGGACAAAGAGAGACAACCCTGTGCAGCATTATAGTGGGATTTACAGAGGAAACTCCTCAGTTCCCTCAGCACTCCCTACATCTGCCTGAAAAATCTATTTGCAGGATTGCTTCTGCTAATGAATAAAATGAACACAGCTGAGGGGAAAAGGGAGCAATAGAGCACATGTGAAAATGGAGGAAAGAAATAAGGGAAGGGAAAGGGAAAAAGAAAAGAAATAGGTATTTTCTCCATCATTACTCTCAACATTTCTGACACTTATAGTGGATTTAGAGATGAATCAATAATAAAAAAAAAGGATTAAGATAAAAATAAATGCAAAAGAAAACAAATACAAATTACGGATTTGTTAAGGTTGGAAAAGACCTCCAAGATCATCAAGTCCAACCTTTGGCCAAACATTATATTGTAAAATAAACCATGGCACTGAGTGCCACATTCAGTCATTTCTTGAACACTTCCAGCAATAGTGACTCTACCACTCTCCTGGGCAGTCCATTCCAATGCCTGACCACCCTTTCAGTGAGTGAACAAATTCTTCCTAATGTCCAACTTGTCCTGGTGTAGTTTGAGGACATTCCCCCTCATCCTGTCACTGGTTGTCTGGGAGAAGAGACTGACCCCCTGGCTACAGCCTCCTTTCTGGCAGTTGTGCAGAATGATAAGGTCTCCTCTGAGCCTCCTTTTCTCCAGGCTAAACACCCTCAGCTCCCTCAGCTGCTCCTCACAGGACTCGTGCTCCAGACTCTTCACCATCTCCCTTCCCTTTCTCCAGCACCTAATGTCCTTCTTGCAGTGAGGGGCCCAGAACTGGACACAAATGGAATGAAACAAAGTTCCAAATACAACATGTAGGTGATGTAACAGATGTCCCCTACCCGAGAGCCAGGGCTGTCCTATGGTCCATTACTGTGTGCAGGAACTGGAACATGTGTCTTTAGATCTACACCTTGTGACTAGACATCAGCTTTGTGTGCCCCTTCAGCTCACAGTCCTCATGCAGTGGGAGCAGGGACAATGCCTGCTGGAGGTGAGCTGGGGTAGGGATGGGGGCTGATGCTGTTAGAGTCCAGATACCATAGCAAAATATGGTTATCACTCTGACATTAGTTTATTGCACGCTACAAAATCAATTCAACACTAAAAAATCAATTCAACACCTTTCATCGTCCTGTCAATCACATTCTGAAGCACTGCGGGACAAATGGATTTTCTCTGTGACTGTGGGATAGGGATCATGAATTCTGATCCTTCTGTTGGACAGTTCAGTACCCATAAATTGTCAA
>VYZR01010299.1:15116-35014 GCA_013400675.1 Oxylabes madagascariensis | reverse complement strand
TCTGCCGTCAGCCAACATTTCTTAGAATTACTGACAGCTAATTTGAGCACTCTTCCCTGAGTCACAATAGGTAGTTTAAAGCTTATTTCAGCATCGTACAGTCAGGTTTATTTTTTCCCATGTGCGTTATCTTGTGGTTATTGGCACCAAATGCAGGCTGCCATTTTACTGCAATGCCACTCATCACATTTTTAAAAGTAGATGCTTATTTTTCCTACCCTGAATGCCTCAGCCAAAGAAGCATCCAGCACTATTTAGGACATTTTCCAGACCACTTTAGAATATGTCAGACATCACAGAACTCAGTGCAGATCCCTGTGGGATTCCACTTGTTATCTCCCACTGAAATACCTGACTGTTTATTCCTACTCTTCACATAATTTCCAGCAGGGAACTTTCCTTTCATCCTGCTACTGTTTTGCTTCTTTAGGATCTTCCGACTGAGGAGCTTATCAAAAGCTTTAGGAAAATCTGAGCACAGTGTACCAATCAAATCACCCTAATCCACACTCATGTCAGTGCTTCAGACAAAGAGCAGTGGATTTCTCTCAGACACGAGTTCTCTTGACAAAAGCCACACTGACATATTTCCAAAGTCCTTTTTAAATACAGGTGACAAATTGCTATTTTCCCATTCTGTGCTACAGTAGATGTGTGCGGCAGAGGTGCAGGAGTTCCTGTTCTGCTACTGAAATTGGCTGAATCTGAGTGTGCAGTGCCTGCAATGACCAAAAGTCCCTCCAGCCCTAACCATGCAAACAAGGCCCTGCTTGCCCTTCTGAATGATGCCAGGCACTGCTTCTTCTCCAGGGATTCCCTGTTCAGTGCCTTCAACACACAGTCACTCGTGCTGCTTTACAGCAGCAGAATCCCTCTCACCATGACTCTTCCTCCACTAACACTCCTGCTTTTTTCTGCAGCTGCTCGGTTCTGTGAATTACTTCCACACCTCTAGTGCCCCAAACAGCCCCAGAGAATCACCTTTTCCTCAGCAGCCAGACCTCTCCTGTAGCCAGGCTGCACCTTCCATGTGAACTCAGGCCTTTCTGGAGCTCATGGAAAGGGCCAGGATCTGCTCTCACAGGGGAGAGGCCCCTGCCTTTCCCCCCCACCTTCAGCCATCCCCGAAGAACACGACATGATAAAACTATTTTTTAAGAAGGCTTAATGAAACTCCGAATTAAAATTCATGTGGGTTGCCCAGTGAGGAAAATTGTGAACCCACAGAACTATACCGGTGCTTCCTTTTACAATCAGAGATTAATCATCTTAGTGTTAGGGCTACTCATGTAAAGCCTGAGGCATTAATTAAATTAATGTAAGTGAGAGAGTTTCTCTAATAACATTCAGCTATTTGACAACAGATCTGGTAGTTATTTCAAATTGTTGTGGTTATTCCAAATAAAATCTAACTATGCAAACACACTTGGTTCCTAATTTTACCTGATTTTATGTTAATAGGCTTATTCTTATCTTATTCCTATCCCTTCTCAGATTTTTCATTTAATGCCTTGGAAAACATAAATGTGCACATTTCAGTGGCAACTTAGCTTTTCAGAATATATCACAAGTTCTTAAAGATGCATACATAAAATCAGTAAAAAATCCACCAGGATCTTAGGCACTGCTTTGCATGTATGAGATGCTATCGGTAAAAGAATTCAATCAGAAAATTCATTACAAAATGTGAGAAATGGCCCAGAATCTCCAGTCTAGTGTATGCTGAAATTTATGAAGTGGTGTTAAGGGAAAATTGTTTCCAGAAGGCATCAGATAAGATAGCAAAGATAAAGACTTCCAAACAAGGAATTGGAAAACAGATACACAGTGATGCCCAAAATGTGCCTTTTTAATTCCAGGTACCAATGCTCTAGTTAACAGGTAGATCTGTATTCACTCATGTGAAGTGAGACCAGGGATTCTAAGTGTTCCTGTCCCTGAAAATAGATATTAGGAAGTATGTTAATAGTAATGGAGTATTCTCAACTGAAGACGTGAAACCTTTCAGTGGAAGAAAAATATTAAATTTGAGTTTTTTCACTGACACACTTAGGTGTCTGTGTGTGTACATGTACATATAGAGGCCATGTGAGCTCATGGAGCATTGTAAAAACACAGGCCCTGAGCTTCTCATTCTTTTTAATATTGAAAGATGAAACAGCTAAGGTGGCACTACTTTCCTGTTGTGAAACACCCTCAAATGTTTCCTTTCACATGAAATGTTTTTTGAGCAGGACCACTTAAGTCCCTGGGGCTACAGTAAGTACCACTAGGCAGTAACTGGTAAAATTTGCTGCAAAATTTGTGTACAAAAAATCTCCCTCCACAGCACTCCAGAAGCCAGAAGGACACATGCACAATTAATATTTCAGGACTTAGAACTCATAAAGAAAGGAAAATTCAGAAACTGTAGGTCCCAAACCCAACCACATTAGGACAATCACTGCACAGAAACCAAGCTTGAACAGTTTCCAACTAATTAAAACCTAATAACCATAGCAATGTTTCCAGCTCTACATGCTTCACTGAACGTTTAACTTTTTCCACTAACTTTCATTTCACATATATTAGCAATATTTGTGTCTCTTGATGCGTTGCTGACGCTCAGATTCATTTCAGTTTTCCCAAGCCTTTCTTCCACACTGATTTCCTCAGGTGCCTGAGTCAACATTTCAGAGAGGATGTTCCTCCAAACCCAAGCCTGGTCCAGCTATTTTGAGGTATTAACCAGGGCAGCAGCATCCGCTGTGCCGAGTGGGAGCAGGGGAATGCCAGATTTCTCCTGGTGGTGCCTGTAACCTCTTCTCCACCAGCCTCTGAAAACAGCCCTGACCCTCCTGCATCTCTCAGCAGCAGTTTTCCTCTGGGGGAGGGAGGGTGGAAGGAGCCCTCAGCAGGACAAGCCTGCAGGCACAGCAGGGCAGCTTTTCAGACCCCACACACTCTGCCCTTACACAAACCTCATGTAAGAACCACAGCCAAATCTGACCCATGGCAAAAGGGTCCTCCTCGCCCTTCTGCTTTCAGCCATGCAAAGGCTGGGCACAGTTGTTCAGGAACACCACCGTATTTGCTTGTTTCCCCAAAGCCTTTCCTTCAAATGTCTCACAATTACATGGAAGCTCATCATTCATTTAAAGCAATGGCCGTCTGGGGCCTCCATGGAAACCCAGATGTAAATCCTACATGCACATCAGGAACCAGACAGGTCCAAAGACCTCCAAGTCTCTTACCACTACTGCTGTCCATCTTCCAACCTCTCAGCAGCTGAGTTCAACAACACTGCACAAAAGCTCAAGGTATAGCACTCACTGTTTCTTCCTTCCAGGCTTGGGGCTGTTTTCTGGCTCACTCTGGGGAATGAGGAAAGAGGGAGAGTTTTGGCTGCTCTGCTTGTAAGCAATCTCTGCTGCCCAGCAGAGCTCACACTCTTCCATGGTGGAAGCACTGCTATCATCAGCAGCAAGCTTTACACCACAAATGTTCAGGCTAAAAGCAAAATCTTTACAGCTTCTGAAAAACAGACAGCCTCTGTAGCTCCAGGCAGGACAGACTTCTGTTTTCTTTGAGTGGGTGCAGAAGGATTTAGTACATTTACTGACCAGGCTATATGTTCTGTTATCTGGAGCCTTCTGGAGCCTTCTGCTTGCTCTTTATTTGCAATTTTTCAAAGAAACCCTTCTGTGAGGCAGGACATGATGACAGTCTATCCCTCCCTCCACAACAACCACCCCACACCAGCTTTCCTGCCTTCATCAGAAGCACCCAGGTGCACCGAGATGGGAACAAGAATGCACTGAAGCACAAAGTGGCTTGGGATTATAGTGAACTACTGACCCTTAACAAACCATTTGGTAAATATAAACAGTGGTTTGCTGTGGTGCCCTACTCAAGTACATCCAGGCACAGCAAGCAGGTGACTCTCAAGGGGTACTGCTGCTGTCTGGGGAGGAGCAGAGCACAAAGCTCATGGTCCAGCCAAGACTTCCAGGATCAATGCCAACTTGCCACAACAGTTTCTAGATGGCTTTCTAGTAAGAAAACTGACCAAATGGGTAACAAAAATGAAATTACCAAAGAGATTAGGTCAGGTACTTTTAATGAGGCATTTTTAAAATGAATTCTTTCTTGCTAAACACTAAGAGGCTCCAGTCTGTTGGTAATGTGGCTGCAGACTCACCAGGACAAAAAGCATCACGTCAGGCCTCTGAGAAATGGCAGCAAATGTTGCAAACGACCTTGAAGTCTGCTTTCCCACAGGATGATCAGGAGATACAGAATCTGACTATCTGACTTTTTTTTTTTTTTTTTAATGCTGCTTGTTTCATCTCCATTAAAAATACCATCTGGCAGAAAACTTATCTCAGAAATCAACACCCAGGTCTAAGAGAGGAACTCTGCTCTATGAACTATTCTGCGTTATCAGCTTTCTTAACTGGCAACTTCAGCTCACTCAATAGTTGTTCACAGCAACTATTTCAAAGCGTAGGCTTGAGGAATAATCCCTTGCAACAGCTACTTGAGCAGAAGGTCAACACATCATTTTATATATCTCAGCAACATTTACAATCTTCAATATCTTAGAAAGTTTTTAAATCTTTTTTAAAATAGGGGGAATTATTCGGCAGCACCTCCCACGCAGTGAATGACAGAGATGACACAAATTTTAACAAGACAGCTGCATTTGGGGAGTGGTTCAGATATACTCATCCTTATGTCCAGGGACAGGCTTTGGGTCGTGCCTGGAATGGCACAGGGAGCATTAACTGTGCTCATGCAGAAGTGCTATTTTATTTTCAGATTACACGATGGTGTGAACCAACTCATTCCCCTTTTCATCACTTTAGACCCCATACTGAGGAAAACAGTCAGAGTATTCTGGTTCTCATTCTTGTATTATGATTTAAGAGTGCAAGTTGCACACTGTGCTTTATTTTAGGCTTCAAGAGCAGCAGAAAAAAAGAAAAGCATCTGCACCCAAATGTAGCAAGTAGCAATATTTTCTAAACATTTTTGTCCGTACTTTGATTCTGTAATGGAGAATGAGACTGTAGGGTATAAACATATAAATGCTTTGCACACAGCCAGTATATTCCAAGTGCACTACCTATAGCACCTATAGTGTCTTGAAATCCCTATGCTTTCACTTAAGAATTTGTAAACTTGCAAACTTCTCCAAACTTCTAAGAATGATGCCTTTCTTAAAAATGAGTAAACATGCAATAATAAATAAAACTCATATCTATGTACCACGGGCTTTTTTTCCTTTAATCATGGGAAAACAACAGCACTATATTTCAAGTTTAGTTGTGGCTGATTAAATATTTACTCTTGCACAGAGGCATGGCTTCCCAAGGCCACTTGGAAAGTTGACAAATAAAAGCAGAGAAAGACTTTGACTCTAACAGGAGTTATTTTAGCATTAACCCAAACTAATTTACAGTTTATTACACAACTTATATGCTAAATTAGACTATTGAATTTATCTGAAGGAGACTTAAGACATACACCTATGGTCCAAGGAACGAGAATATTGGGTCCATTTCACTTTCAATTACTAAGAAATTTTGTTTTCTAAGGAAACCTCTAGGTTCCTGCATTAGACCAAGCAGGCAAGCTAAAATAGTTGAACCTCTGAAATACTTGCAAAATCAAACTGGGATAGGTGAGGATGCTACCATAAAAAAGGTGAAGTCTTAATTTATTTACAGCAACTCTAAATGGAGCACAGAGATTTCTGAAAGAGCAGAGAAGAACCAGGGTCTGTGCACTCCACTCCGATTAGTTAAAGTAGAGATGATAGCTTTCTGGACTGCTGCCTAAGCTCCCAGAAAACTGTATGTAGCTAGCAAAAAAGGAAGCAGAAACAAAAATCTAGTACTGATTTCAGTATTCCATTGTGACCAGGTTAAAACCCATTTTCTGTTACACATCTTCACCTCTTTCACCAGTATTTTTATGGGGTTTTTTAATTATTTTTTCTTCCTTTTCAAGAGACTACTGTAGTATCACCACCATCTTCACTGGCAGAGTTTATTCAATAGAGTAAACTTTTTACTGAAAAGTAATATAAGCTTGATTGTTGCAACAAGTTCACAGGAACTGGAATTGTTTGTGAGGACTGAATATATATTTCAACTTGCATTTCCTACACCTGTGGGCCTTGCATTTTAGAGAAGAAAATACCAGATCCCCAGATTTTAGGGAATTTCAGACACTTGGAGAATAGATGACTTCAGTTCTTTCAATCGGTATAACAAGCATTGTACTGCCATCTAGTGAGCAATGTAAAAGTGACTGACACATCAAGGTGCATAAATATTTCTCATTGCAAGCCATTTTTGCCTTTCATAAGTACAAATAGAAGGGAAAAGCAAATTTAGGTATGGAACACTGCTAGAAAATAGATAATATAAAAAGCTTTGCAAGATAAAAGTGAAGAGGCACAGGCAGGCCCACATAACAAGAGGAGTTGGGAGTTCTTTACTACCACGCCATCCCACCATCCTGGGAATGCAGCCTTCTCTCCTACCTAGGTCATGGGATCACCCATGCTTCAGACAGCAGGGTCTGTTTCTCGACAATAGCTAAATATTCCATTTTCCTTCACTGCCCAAATGCAAGGCACGTAGCACACCCATAAGCTTGAGCAAGGCTTTAGTGGCTACCCACAGAAAAGGCTTCCCCCACGTGTCACCAACAAACATCAGCAATATCTGTCCCCATTCTGATTTGAGATAATATGAAATTAGGTGGCCACAGGGCTTCTTTCCATCCCTGAGGCTGTGGTTCAGGCCCCTGCAAGGACAAGACATGGCTTTGTTTTGTCTGAGCAGAGAGGTGACAAATTTTCCACCTTTTCCCAAAGGCTGACTGAGCTCAGAGTGCTCTGGGCTCAGTTCAGATCTGAGAAGGCAGAACCAAGGGTGGGAGCCCGAGGGCAGGAGCCTGTGAACCCCTGTGAATGTCACTGATGGAGATCACCACACTCAACACACTGGGTTACTGCTCTGTGGGTGAAGGTCTGTCTTGGTCAGCACCACCAGACAAAGCCAGCTAGGTGATTTTGACTAGCAAGCTCCTAGCTGTGATGGCCTCAGGGCACAGCAGCAGCGTGCTGCCAACAGCAGGTCCAGATGTCCAGCGTTGGCTTTCCAGTGCAATTCCTCAACTGTCCTTCACAGTTCACTGACTTGTAGAGAACAGCATATGTCTAACAGGTGCTGTTCAGCACTGACTTTCTCTGTCCTCGTCAGTACAGCTGTCCAAAAATTGTGCAAGTGCAGAGATGTTTTGGACACTTTCTTTGAATACATACTTGTTAAAGGAAGAAAAAATGAGACAGAGCATAAACACACTTGTAACCCACCCCCAGGTGACAGCCAAAGGTCCTGCAAGGACTACATGATTTGTCAACTCAAGAAGGTGGTTTCACAATGTTTGTTTTTATTCACAAACTTGTAGATTCTGTCAGCACTTACAGAGGCAGAAGAAAGCTTGGAACAGGAGGTGCTTTAGGAACCATACTCCCCCCTCACTCTGTGACTAGCAGTACCAACTACCCTGTGTTGTCATACTCAGTCAAAAACATCACTAACGTGCTCTGCCCTGTTCCTATCACACAGGCCCTGCAGGGTGTCTGACACCAATGACATAGGAAGCAGAGTTGGCTGGAGGAGGAAGGAAAAGAAATGAAGCAGAACTTTTCTATGGCAGGTGTGTTTGCAGAGGAAGAACATAAATTCATCTCGAAACACTAATGTATCCCCCAAAGGTAGGCTGCAGGAGTAAACATATCTATGATGCTTCTATAGTGTAAAGTAGCAGATTTTACAAAGTCTGTGTTTGTTTACTCTGTCATACTGCTTCCACTAGCTGACAACACAAGCAGTCAGAAGTCAGGATGCAGCTCCTGTTAAAGCAAATGGCACCACCCAGCACTTCTCAGCCTGACACACTTTTTCTTCAAGGCCCCTTTGCAGTCACCACACACAGAGCTGACCCTGCCAATCTGGCCTTAGCAAGAGCCAAAGAGAAGAAGTCTTCTCTAATTGTTAATTTTAATTATGGTCATTCTGTTCCAATCCCTCTCACAAAACAGATGTTTTCTACCCTCCTTTCTCCAGCAAAGTTTCCTATGCTATAGATTTTTTTGTCATGCATGAGGAGCAATGCAATATATTTGTTAAAAGGTCCCTGTAAACCATGAGAAGGATAAAACCAACTGCTAGTTTCACCAGCACAATATTGAACATCTGCTCCATCTGTTCTAGGAAATGGTGACAAGTATCTTGCTAAAATATATTACACTAATTTTTCTAAGATATTTTTATGTTCGGTCATTTAAATTGCAGTGAGGTAATTTTATCACTACACAGAACCTCCACAGCCACTTCTAAACTGCTTCAGTAGCCTAAATCACTCCCTGCTTCCACAACTTTAGTGCCACCGTGGCAATGACATCCTGTCACTATCAAGCTCTTTGCCAAAACTGAACCCTCCTCATGGGCCTGGATACAGCATGACAGGAGGAATGCTGCCTGAGTGCAGTGGGGGAAAGGGAGGGTTCAAGATTTCCTTTTACACATTCTAAGCCTTCCTAGCTTCAGATGAGCTGCATGAGGATGAATGTAGCAGTGTTTCTCTTATCACATTTTAACAGCATCACTTAATATCACCATTTTAAACACAACAATCAGCATTCAGTCAAGTATTTAATCACTGGGAAAGACTGCTGCCCATCTTCTCCATTTAGACACTGAAGAGAGATATATATTTGGATTTCATCTTGGATTCCATTTATGACTTTTTTTTAGTTTTTTAATCACTTGCAGAAGTCTTGAGAGTACAGCACCAACCAGAAAGTCTTTCTTGTTGCTCTTTTGAACTCTGTTCCATGCCTGTATATACTTAATCACACATGAACCTCAAATTAGGGCTATTAAATTAACATTATATTCTGCAGATAAAACCCATTTTTGTCCTTCAGTATTTTCTCCACTCACAAGAGGCTTCCTTTTTTCTATTTTTACTGCATTGATTTTACTGGTTTTCTCTCTCATTTAGAGATAGGTGGGAATATCTTTCAACTGAAGGATGTTAACATTATGCGAAGTGCATACCTTGCAACTGCTCTTTTTTTTTTTCAACCTCATTGTATGCCTACCTTCCAAATCACTGCTATTTCCTACAGCTCGAAACACCAGCACAAAGAAAAAAGCAGGGCCAACCAAAATAACTTTCTCTGTGAACCCACAGAAGCCATGACTGCCACTTTTCTTATGAGCACTGAGACTGAGGAATGCTTGATATTGAATTCAGTGCTACTAGAGTTAGATCATGTAAGACAGTAATCTATCAACACATTTTAGCAAGCTTAAATGTAAAGCTTGTCTGATTCTGAGATCAGTGGGAGTACACAGATTGTTTAAGGGCTTTATTCCACCACAGCCAGAGTGCTTAACATGAGCAAATGGGTTTTCTTCATCCTCCTTTTAATGACATGACCTTGATAGGGGAGGGGTGTCAAACTCAAACAGCAGCACCGAAAAGAACAGGTTTTATCCTGCTTTCCACACTTTGGGAGGTATAAACAGAGAATGTAACCACCAACTCCCTGTGAAAGAAAACAGGACAAGGGGATCTCATGTGCCATCGAGTCCATTTCCCTTTTAGGCAGACATTTAATACAATTTTTTTATAATTCCACACATGCTGATCAAGCCTGGTAAATATGCAGATGTTTTGCTCCTGTACTCATCAGAGAGTTGTTCCAGAGCCTTACGCTTCTGACTCTCAGTAATCTTCAATCCCTTCCTTCAGGTGGGCAAATGCACCCAAGGAAGATTGTTACTGTGGTGATAAGGATATGAGAGGCATGACCCTAACTTGTAGAACCTAGACTGGAAATTAAAGGCAAATACCACAAGAGATGGGAAAGAAAAGGAGACCCTTTGGGAGAGAAGTCAGAGCTTTTGGAGAAAGGAACACTAAAATCATAGGTTAAGAAGTCCAAGCACGCCTGCAAAACCTTGTTTCTCCCACTCCGGTGAATTTTTTCAAGACACACCCTATAATCACAGGTGCCTTGTTAATCCTTTTCTTCTTTTACAGAGCTTTTATTCTTCGAAAATGGCTGTCAGCATTTTCTTTTGCGTCTGCTGTTTACATGCCTGTTTTGTATCATTAAAAAAAAAAAAAAATAGAAATTGTACTGTCCATTCTGGCACAGGTACCACACCATCCTGAAGCATTTATCACAAATCATCTGCAGAGACAGGCTGCAATGCAGACGTTCCTGACATTGTCAGGCTGGAGAAGAACTTTTACTGGACCACCAGTTTTCCCAGAGGATGGCATCCACAGTGCTCAAAGCACAAAAGGTCAACACTTTTGATAAGGGACAGCTCCAGCTCTTTCACATCCTTGTTTTAAGAACCCTGAGTACAATTTAATTGATACACTTGAAAAATTACCTGACCTGTCCCTGTCCAATAGGTATGCCTAGTTCAACCAGAAACTGTGATGCAAAGCCTTACCGAGTGCTTGTCACAGCCTACTTACTGTCTTCAAAATCTTGTTATCAAATGCACAGTGGAATTACATTCTATCTATGACATATGTAACTGCGACATAAGTAATTGTTCTGTGATATGAGTCACAATGTACTGAGCACCGAGAAAATGACCTCTCACAAGGCAAACGTGAACCAAGGCATCTGGGTTGGAGCATCTCTTCTGTAAGTGCTGACGTTGCTCAGCCTGGAGAAGGGAAGGCTCCAGGGGGACCTTAGAGCAGCCTTCCAGTACCTAAAGGGGGCTTATAAGAAAGATGGGGACGATTTTTTAGCAGGGCCTATTGTGATAGGACCAGGAGTAACGGTTTTGAATTACAAAACAGTAGATTAACACTAAATATAACGAAGAAACTTTTGCAGTGAGGGTGGCAGAAGACTGGCACGTGTTGGTGGATGCCCCAACCCTGGAAACATTCAAGGTCAGGCTGGACAGGGCTTTGAGCAACCTGAACGAGCTGCAAATGACCCCACCGTTGGAGGGGTATTAGAAAAGATTATCTTTAAAGGCCTCTTCCAACCCAAAAATTTTGCGATTCTGTGAATTAAGGCACTTAGTATTTAATTTCTGTCTAACCACACTCTTAACACAGCCACCACGGGCACTACATAGTGCCATCCAGAGTCGCTGCCCAGCTGCCAACAATTCAAGGTTTGGGGGCTGAGGCAGTGCCCCTTTCCCACATTCCCTGTGTTCATGAGGCCAGAACGCACAAGCTGCACTTGGCACGGCTGGCTGTGACCGCGAGTGATGCCGTGCCCACAGCACCCACGCCGCCACCGATAAGCGATGATAGCAGATGGGAAGCCTCTCACAATCATAGCTTCCTTCTGCAATCACACCCTCCGGGTACGTGCGCGCTCTCTCTCCATACACACGTGTACTTTTCCCCGCTTTCTCTACACACGTACGTAATTCCCCGTTTCCTGCGAGGCCGGAGCACGAGGCCGCAGCCCCTGAGGCACTGCCCGCGCCCAGCGCCCGGCCCCACGGACGGGGCAGGGCCCGGGGGGCTGTGCCGGGCCCGGCTCCTGTGCCGGGCCCGCGGTGACTGTGATATGCCCCAGCGTGGCTGTGCTCTGCCCGGGGGTGCCTGTGCTCTGCCCCGGGGCGGCCGTGCCGGGCTGGGGCTCCTCTGCCGGACCCGGCGTGGCCGCTCAGGGCCGGNGGCGCGGCTGCCCCAGCCCTGCCCGCCCCACGCCGCTCTGCCCGCGGCCTGGGCCGGCCTCGGCCCGCGGGGAGAGCCGCGGAGCGGGGAGGGCGGACCGGCCCCCGCAGCTCCTTCAGACCCGTCGTGGTCACCGCCGCCGCCCCTCACGGGCGTGCAGCAAGGTCCGTGGTTCCAGAAATGGCGAACGAGCCCAGGGAAGGGCTCCGAGGGATACACAGGAATGTTCTGTGCTCACACTGCGATCAGAAACAATGACCGGACCCCTCTCGTAACCCTCTGCCACCGCGCTGGCTTTGCCGCTGGTTTTGTGCCCGTGCTCTGTTGCGATTTAAATGCTTTCCATGACAGACGCGGGGACAAACGGCGTAAATCGCGCCGCTGTGAGATGTTCAGGGACACCAGCTCAAAGTCCCGTCCTGCGGGACGGAAAGTGCAGAGAGATCACACAGAAATTATCTTCCTGTGAAAATGTACAGCTTTAAAATCCTTTTCCTTTACTGAGCCAGGGCGTAGGTTCTGTTTTAAACGTTTGCAAGCAGATGATACCCAAAAAAAAAAAAAAAAGGGAAAAGCAGCCAAGATATTTGTAACCAATACTGTTTGGGGTTTTGTCCCTTTGCAATGTAAGTTATTACAGACAGATGTTTATAACTGCAAAAACAATCACCTTTATTTAGAAAGGGGTCAAGATATGCAGTGTTTGGTTTAGTATCCTTTCCTTCTCCCTCCTAATGTGGAGGTCGTTGTTATACATCCTTACTAACTATATTGTGCAGCTGTGGGTTGTCCTGCGAAAAGGAGAGCCAAACAATTCAGGCACCATCCAGATAATATTCAAGATTCCACATATTTTTCTCAAAAGCTTTTTCCTAATTTGCTGGAGATGTATGTCAATGTCCTTGACATGTCAAGTGTATTCAGATCAGCTTGACATTCCAGCATACCCTATCCTTTGTCTCAGAATTCACAGTGGTATGAAAATAGTACCTGGCAGATTATTTTTTAGTATTTTAAAATCAAGGTTAATCCCTTCTGATAGGAATAGTAAATGTATTTCATGCTTTTCAACTGGATTTTTTTTTAAACAGGGCTGTCTTCAAGTTAAAATTTGCTTAGGAGCTGTAATTTAATAAACATATGCTGCATTTTTAGGCATTTGTCTCTAAACATGTTGTGTGTCATTTTTGTGGACCAGAATTCCAGACAGGTTTCCATGGCTAAAAAGTAGCAAAGTGAATTTGAACTATCTTGTGCTTCTGGTTCCCAACAGCTGTTCTAACAAAACAGTGAAAGTATCTGAAATATTAAGGAGCTTTCCCCTTCAGTCCAGCAGGTGCCTTGAGCTGGCAGTGCACGCAGGGTTTGTTCAGTAGGCAGAGATAAGGTTTGTGTGGCCTTGATTATCAGTGATCAACACGGCTCATGTATGAGCACAAGTTGGTCAAATTATTTACTTAGTATGTGTAGTAAAGCCTTCATCTCTTCATCATTCTGCACCCTCCTGTTTAGAGCTGGAAAGCAGTTTCATCTTGGAACTGTGCTGCAGGTTGTTTTTCAAGCAACAGGAAGAACAGCTGTCCTTGGACACCTTGGTTTGAACACAGGTGTTATATTCTGACTTTTAATTCAACATTCTTTGCATTTCAGTCTCCAAGCCAGCACCTTACTGGGAGGGAACAGCAGTCATCAATGGAGAGTTTAAAGAGCTGAAGTTAACAGATTACGAAGGAAAATATCTTGTCTTCTTCTTCTATCCTCTTGACTTGTAAGTAAGAGCACTGTAGGGGTACCAAGACTGAGTGCAGCTACGCTAGATTCATAATTCATTAATTCTTCTCTTTTTTTGAGGTCTTGTATTTTTGTTTGGTAAGAATTTGGGAGAGAAGAAAGGAGTGACAGAAGAAAATATATTCTTTGCATTTGTTGTCTCATCATGCATTGGTAAAATTGCAACACAATCTCTCTCCTAATAACTGTGTCCACTAATTTGTGTCTCCACATAAAACAAACAACTTTGTAGTTACCCAGTTAGGCAGACACTGTGTTCTGTTTCATGCTGTAAATCAGTGCTGCAAGTAAAAGAAAGTGCCCCATCTATTTTTTCTAGATTGTATATAGTGTATCCAAGAGGTGGCATTTTCCCTTTAACCTCATCCTGTAACATCCTAAGAGCATTTAACATTAACCTCCTTTATTTGGAATGCAGTAACTTCACTGATTGAGTGAAAACATCTGTACTTTTTAAGGGACAATCCCATTCTTTTCCACCAAATTAAGATAAGAGGACAGAGATGTATAACTGCTTTTAATATTATAACATCATTAGCTTTACTACTTTAGTTGTTCTGTAATAGAAAAAGTTGAAGACATATTAGTTAAAACTTGCAAATGTGCACAGTAACAACAAATTATAGTATGATCCTCTGAAAAAATTGGCTTACAGTGCTTAAATTCAGCTGCATTTGTAAAGTCTAAAAGAAAGTAACTGTACAAGCTCTGAATCCAGATTGTAAAATAACTGTAGATTTATAGTCTTCAGAAATAATCCATTTGTAACTAAGCTGGAGTCTGAGGGTGGAGGATTTGTCAGGCAGCATTTTGGTTAAATACTTGAAGAAGCAATAAAAATAAGCAAAAGCTGAAATAATTTGTGATAAATACACTGTTTGAAGTTAGGCAGATAATTTACTGGCTTTCTCGTGAAATTTTGACTTTTATCTTGTCTTAAATCATCTAGTACATTTGTCTGTCCAACTGAGATAATCGCCTTCAGTGACCGAATTGAAGAATTCAGAGCAATAAATACTGAAGTAGTAGCATGTTCTGTGGACTCAAAATTCACTCACTTAGCATGGTATGTATCTTCCTCTTGTCTTTCACAAAACATTATTCATGGTTCCAGCTTAACAAAAGAACAGCACTCCCCAGATTTCTAGCCTGTGTAGGTATATGTGTGATGCTATTGACACAAACGTTTAAAATAAATTTTAACCCTAGTGTGTGAAAGTATCTTTATTTTTAGGTTTGTTTAATGTGTATTGCTTGCAATGTGTTGTGTCTCAGTCCAAAAAATACTACAAATGCAAAAAGCAAATATTAATGAAACTATCAGTAAATGCTTTACACTATCTCAGTTCATGAGCACGTTGGCATAAAGCAAATGCAACTGATAAGAAAAAGGTCATCATTAACAGATGACGCCAAAATCTGCAAAAGATCTACTGAACATTTTGTTCAAACCACAAGTACTATTCATCTCCTTTGTGTGCAGAACAGAAAAAATGTCACTTGCACTAAATCCTTCTGTCCATACTGATGTAGTTTGTGATTTCTGACTTGTGTAAGGAATATATATCTGTATGAGAAATACATCTATATGTCCTTTCTTTCAAAGGATTAATACTCCTCGTAAACAAGGAGGACTTGGACCAATGAAGATTCCCCTTCTTTCTGATCTGACACACCAGATTTCAAAGGATTATGGAGTGTATCTGGAAGATCAAGGACATACACTTAGGTATTTCACTGGGTTGCAGTTTGGTTGGGTTTTTGCTGGGGTAATACTTACTGCTTTATATTTAAAGAAGCACTTGAAATTTTTCTTTTAGAGCAACTTTTACTTGGGGATTTATGGCGAATAGCAAATATTGAAGAACACAAAAAATATAGTCATAATGAGTCAGAATAGGGGTCAAGGTTAATATTCTGTTTAACAGCAGGCATCAGTATTTGGCTTGGGTAGGGCAAATATGCAGGATTCCCCAGAACTGCAGTTCCTCGGGGACCTCCCAGGTCCAAGTCAAGATTAAGGTTACCTAAAGAGATACATTTGCCTAAAACTGAATAGTTTCTTTTGGGATCCCTGTAATGCCCTAGCATCTGCAGCATCCCCTGGCAGGGCCTGTCAGAGCTTAGTTCTATGTTCTACAAAGAAGTATCTTTTTTTGTTTTAACTGGAGCTCAGCTCATGTCCTCTGATACCCAGGTAAAGAATAGTAAGTTACTGGTGGTGAGTATTATATGGTATTTGCAAAGATCAAATTCCTCCCATCCAGCAGACATAAAATAGTGCATGAAAGCACCACTATCATTAATTCTGTTTCCTAACACACAGACACTTTTTTTTTTCCCCACAGAGGCCTTTTCATTATTGACAATAAGAGAATCCTTCGACAGATCACAATGAATGACCTTCCTGTTGGGAGATCCGTGGATGAAACACTTCGTTTGGTACAAGCATTCCAGTACACAGACAAACACGGAGAAGGTGCTCTTTTAAATATTGCCATATTGAAGATTGTTTTACTTAGCCTGGAAGCTGTATTAGCTTTTTGGAGGAAAGATGGCTCATTAGCATTAAGGACTGGCCTCATACAGTGACTGAAGTGGTTTGATTGCCCTGCTTGATTCTGTGATCCTAGGTCCTTAGGTTGTTTCTAGAACAGTAAGTTACATTTTGCTTCACATCCATGAGAATGAGAGCATAAAGCATTCCTTAGTCTGAATTTTGGCATTATGTACCATGTGTCACATGCATAAATTTGTACAAAATATGAGGCTGTGAAGAATGGCCCAATATTTCAGTACATTTTTGCATACTAAAATAATGGAGATGCAGGCCATCTGTGTCCTGTGCCATTCAGTGAGGACCTGTGACAAGTAGTTGAAAGTGTTTCATGTCAAGATACGTGGTGATACTGTGGAAATTATAGCACCATTACCTGTGTTGTCTGTGTAAGTGCTGTGTGATCATCTTTCCCCAACAAAGACATTTTACTGTATTCAGATCATTACTTTGTATCAAGAATTCTTATTCCTCCAGTTCAAGCATGGGGTGAACTTTTTCACATGTCTTTAAATAATTTATTTGAAGATTTGTTTAAATATGAATACACATTTAACAGCTTAACTTTCAGTTCAACTCAATGTCGCCAGGCATTTGAAAGTACCTTTATATGAAGGTACAAATCATCATTCTTCTGTGCTATACAGATGTGAAAAAATAGATGCTGATACTTAGGCTATGCAATCTGACTAAGGAAATTTACCCACATTTAGTTACAAAGCCAGGTTACAGACTGTTGATTTGCAGTGTTTCCAGAATACCACATTTTTTTCCCAGCTTTTACGTGATGTTGAGGAGAGCCTCTGTAGACATCTCACTGGTTTCTTTGCACAGAATAACAGTTCTCCACAATTCCTACTAGCATGTGGGGCATTTTGTCTGTCAGTATGTCTTAAAGCAGTGTAATATGACATAACTGCTTGGGCTGAAGCCTCAGAGGGAGAGCTCTGAACAAATGAGAGCTTTACTCCAGAATATACAGCTGTGCAGGTGGTCTCAGGGCTCCCAGCCACACTGTGGTAAGCACATGCTGCAATCCCTTTGCTCCTAAGCAAGGCTACAAATAAAATCATTCTCTTGTGGAATCTTTGAACTGATCTCTTTGCTAAAAAATGCCCCTAGTTTTGGTTTTAAAGAAAGAAGGGTAGGTCTCTGTGTAGTCAGGTGAATTTTATTGTAAAACTTCTGTTTTACTAGAATAGGTTTTCATTCTCAGATACTGCTTTGCCAGTACTTCGTGTAGAAGGGCACAAGAATTAAACTAAGGCATAGGCATCCATCCAGAGATCTGTAGTTTTCAGGTAACAGAAGTGGTGGGTGGTGTCAGGTATAAACTGCTAGGTCACCATGCCATGTGTAAAGAAAACTGCACATTTAATAGTTTCAGATATTGATTGACATGTGACTCTTCATGGTGTTTCACTTCATGGTCAGAAAGAGAATATTAAGCACACAAAAGTCTGTGTGTGTAAAAATACTTCAGCTAACTTTGTCCCTTTTTTTTGCAGTTTGCCCTGCTGGGTGGAAACCTGGCAGTGAAACAGTAAGTCACTGTTTATATTAACATGCCTGTAGTACTAACAAGCACTCAGTTACCATTTCTACTAGAGCCAAATCCAAAATCTTAGCAACTTTTAGTGAGAGGGTATGATTAACGTCGCATTATTAAACTTACACCATTTGGATTACTATTGATTTCATTAGGGGATTGTCTCCCTCACATTAGACATGTTCCAGTTGTTCCAAACTCCTGGTGTGTGAACAGAATTCACTCAATCAGCAGTGAGTTTGTGATCAAGAACTTTTTTCTGTTAATACCTGATGAGGGAAAGTACAAAATTCTTGAATTTGTTTTATGTTCTTGGTTATTTGTCCATATAAATTCTTGGTGGTTCTTACTGCAAATCCTGGGCACGACCCAAAAAAAGTTCCCAGGCTGCTGTGGTATGTGCCAGGACCAATGCCACTGTCAGCACTCCAGCAGGGAGCACTGCTTTGCTGTGCAATTTCTCTCCCTTCTTTGTTACTCCTGGGCTCCATGTGACTGGAGGCAGAGGAGCCAGAGTTCACATAAACACTCATTGAACTTGTTTGTGTTCCCTGGCCGGGAGTGAGCCTCAGCAGAATAATGAAACTTTCACCAGAGGTCTGAGCTGCCTCATTCAGATGAGATCACTGTCACTTATTTGAGCATGTGGCTTCCTTCTGAACCATCTGGTGATGACAGAGCACTGTTGTTAAAGAGCTGGCTCAACAAAAACCAGATCCCAGCAGCCTCTTACCAGAGTTAGAGAGCATTGTACTTGATAGTAAAAAACAGTGGAATGTTAAACCATGTTTCTTTGCTGGATGTGAAAGTTTCCTAGGATGACTTGAAGCTGGGAGTCATTTTTTTCAAGTTAACAGAGGAGTGTCATAATGGGGGAAGCTGCATATTAAGACTATGAAATGAAAGAGGGCTGGCTGGCCCAACATTCATATTTTGGCACAGAAAACTTCTGCCCTCCATAACTAGGATCACCTAGATAATGTGACATCGATATATTTTCTAAAGAAGTCTTACAATGCTGATATTAACAGCTCCAACACTGCCAGTTTAATAATCTAAAGCAATACATAAGCATTCTCCACCTCCTCTGTGGAAAAGATGCAGACAATAGCAGAGTAGTTGAAAAAGCCTTTCTCAAAGATGGAGTCATGCCTTCTAAATGTGTTTGATTTAATTAGATCAAACCAGAGGAAGCCATGAGAGTGTGGTGGCCAAGGGAAGAACTGTAAGTAAATTTTAAGCCTCTAGATTACAGATAGTATTTTACCAAAATATCTTGCTTTTGGGGCAAGCTGTCAAAATTCTTCCTTTGGTAGGCTGCATTCTCTCATACCTCGGTTGGAGCTCTGCTACTGCTGTTAGGTACCTTTAGAGATGAACAGGACTTTAGTACCAAATCAACTGATAAATTACTCTTCAGTGTTGCTAGTGAGTTGGCAGTAGCATCCTACTGTGAAATACTGTGCTGTTCTGGCTTTATAGTTTGCTATGGTTTTTTTGGCTTTGGTTTTTGACTAACATTTTCATTTTCTTTCTTGCACAGATAATTCCAGATCCAGCTGGAAAACTGAAGTATTTTGATAAACTAAACTGAGGCTCGCTTCTGTTGAATTAAATAGGTCACATTCAACTTGATTTTTGCCAATAAAATTTCATTAATTTTGGTACTTTTGTGAGTTTGATTAATTCCAGCTGGAAAACTGAAGTATTTTGATAAATTAAACTGAGGCTCGCTTCTGTTGAATTAAATAGGTCACATTCAACTTGATTTTTGCCAATAAAATTTCATTAATTTTGGTACTTTTGTGAGTTTGATTAATATGTAATGGCAGTAAAACTACATCATTGTTTAAACCGAAGTCTAACCTGTGTGAAGCACAGATACCTCATTAGTTATCAGAGAATATTCTTATGAAATACATATTTTCTCTTTAGGTTTTATTTAGATGCTCAGTCTCCCCAAATCCACTTAGCATCTTGGGCTCAGATTCATGACTTTTGTTATTACTAGATTTCTTAATTTCTGCAAAAATCTTGTGTGTTTGGTCACATTCTAGAAACTACAGCTAGAAAAGAGCCACTTGGTTATGGCACATTTGTCTGTAGTCCAGAAGCAATAGCAGCTAACTTAAAAGCCAAGAATAAGTTACAGTTGCTGAATTAAATTTCCAGTCTGTGTAAAGCTTGGAAACATTTTTCAACTACTAAGAACATACCCTACACTATATAAATCAGCAAATTTGCACTGAAAAAAGCACA
>VYZR01010291.1:67648-77957 GCA_013400675.1 Oxylabes madagascariensis | reverse complement strand
ATAGAATTGTTTAAGTTGGAAAATACCTGCAAGATCTTTCCACTGAATTGCCTAATTAATTAATCTCCAATACCTTGTCAACTACCACGTTTCATAGGATCATGGAATGTTTTGGGCTGGAAGGTACCCTAAAGAACATCTTGTTCTGACCCTCCTGGCATGGGGAGGGACACCTTCCACCTGGCCAGGTTACTCAGGGCCCCATCCAGCCTGACCTTGAACATTTCCAGGGATGGGGAAGATTTCATAAAATTTTTAACGAGAGCAAGTTTTTCAACTCACGTTGTAGTCCTGGAGAGGGAAAACGAAGACAGAAATGATGGGACAGAAAGGCAGGGGAAAGAGTAGGGAGTATTTTGAAGTCCTACACTCAGCACATGCTGGTGATACCTTTTAACTGGTAGAGATTTAAAAGGCGTAGAGATTTAAAAGGGGTAGAGATTTAAAAATTATCTTTGGAAGCAGTAACAAGATGCTCAAGCCTTTCAGTCTCCCAGCCAGCCATTGACAGCATCTGGTGTCTTCCCTGATGGGACAGCACTGAATCCTGTGCAGGGTGGCCTGAACCAGGCTCCACCCAAGGACCACGACTGTGCTCCCAGGCCTGGGAGCTGCAGTTTCAAAGAGTTACACGAGGCCTTCTTAAAATGTGTGTGCATATTAATGAAGTGGTATAATTCTCATTTACATTTTTAAAACTGCACAAAAAACTAATTAAACTAGAATTAGGGTGCATTTTTTTTTTTCCTCTCCCATTATTTTCACTTTGGCTTCCTCAGGTGATCCTAAATCCAGCAGAAGTGTGTTTGAGTGGGCCTGAGGCGCAGTGCTCTGGATAGGACACATCTGTTAGACAGCTGATGGATGAATGCCAACAAAGTGTCCTCCCCTAAAACACCACCTGGTGATGTTTGAGTTCTTTGCTGGGGACAACTGTGGCGAGGCAAGGCAAAAGACAAGCACTTCAAAGAGAGACACGGCTTGGGCAGAGCAGCAGTGCAGCAGCAGTTGGGTCCCTCTCATCAGACACTTTGAAGAGCTGATGAAAGCTGCAGCGCCCAGGGGAGTTCTGAACGTAAGCTTTTCAATACTCGTTCACTCAGGACACGCACTAACAGCCTAAATATTCCTGCTTCCCACTCCCATGGATGGCTGCTGACAGAGATGGACACTGAAGGGGATGTAATGCCACACTCTACACACGTCTCATCACAAGTTACCCACCTGGCAAAATCGAGTGCAAGGGGACAACAACAGGGTTTGAGAGTGAAGATTCACCTTCTGTCTGAAAGGTTTTGGAGACAAAGAGGGAAAACATCCTCTTAAATCTGTCATCCTCTCTTCCCCAGACAAGCTACCTCTTGCTCCTGCCACACAGCTCTTCTCTATGCTCATAGCATGTATCTTACAGGCCTCCAAATCCTCTTCCTCCTTTTGAGAATAAATCTTCTGTAGGTCTTAAAACACACTCTGATAGACTAGTGTGGTCAATGAAGTTAAATGCCATAGCCTGTGTCCTGGGGTGACTTTATGATGCTTGTATCCCCAATTGTCTGTCCTGTTTATGCTGGATATTAAGTTCTACACCTTTAAGACTGGTTCTCAGGGCAAAGGCAGGGAAAGAAGCGCTGAGTTTGTTTGCAGAAACGGCACTCGCTCCTCCACACTCTGCTCCTGGACTGGGTTGTCTACAGGCAGATAGCGGGACAGAGATCTCCTGTGCTTTTCAGTTAGTTTTTAGCTAGCTGAGGCAGAGAAGTTCCCTGGACTGGATTTTTTTTCTTTTTCTTGGAACTGTTTAAACCTGCTCTGGAGTGAAAAGCCCAGAAAACACCCGGAGCTCACGCCTGCAGCCCACTGGAAGGAAGCAGCTGCCCTGGAGCAGAGGAACAACCCTGCGGTCTCTCTTAATTTAAATCCTGGTTCCCCAAAGCTCCTAAGTTTGTTTTGGCCTGCTACCATCACCTTTGGTACAAGTACAAAGGCCCTGTATCTCCAGACTAGCTGCTCTGGCTTGGGCTGCAGCTACAATTCAGATTTCTATTTTAAACTTGGGCTAAAACCTGTCATCTTTTCAGGGAGCGCAGCAGCAAATACATCAAAGTGTTCATGGTCCTCCGTTAACTTTCCTGCTATTTGCCCTAAAGGACATGCCTGCTCCAAAACTGTCAGGATTAACTTGGACAAGGGGGAGACTTGAAGGCTACAGAAGCATCTTAGGTGGAAGAAAGCCAGGGTAAGTCCCAAGACGCTCCCATGGGAGCACAGAAACACTGCACCAACAGTAACAGGGGTGTATGTCTGCTTCCAACACCAGCACACGGATGCTCAGCCCTGGGTTCCTCCCCTCGCGGCCTCAGCTCCTCCAGGGAAATGCACACACTTGGTACCCCAGGCAAGCCCTGCAAGGCAAATCCCTGCCTGCCTCCCCTGGAATACAGCCCTGCTGCTCAACTCTGAGCTCAACTTAGGCACCAGTTTAGGATTTCAGTTCAGCTTTATTAGTGAAGTTGATGGACTGAGAAGAACTCGCACAAAGCCGTGGTCTCCGAGCCACGGCTCCTGTAGCATGGAGGTAATTTTATTGACAAAACTGTTCCACAAGTGGAGTAAACCGGGGTTTGGGTGAGCATTGCTTACTGCTGCTGTGTTGCCCTCCAGGGTTATCAGAGCCATTCACCCCTGTGATAAGCATTTCAATGGCAGTATCCTAATACTGCAGCCACTGGGATACACAGAGGAAACCCATTCCCAAAAAGCCTTCACCTAAGACAAGAAAGGTATTTATATGGAATCTTGCTAGCTTGTAAGAAAACACAAATATACTGACAAAAGTGCTTTCCAAATCAAGTTAATGAATACCAAAAATGCAAGCAAAATAGATGACCTGGGGAAGAAAATTTAAAAGGAGGGTGGGAACAGAAGGCATCAGGCACTGAGTTGCATGGATGGCATACAGGGATGTTTCTGCACAGTTAAAGATTTTAAAAACAACTGGTGGGACAAACAGTAACCCAGCTAATCCTTGGTACTGGCACGCTGCCTATTTTGAGAGAGCAGCAGCTGGTGAATCTGACGTAAGTCTCTGCATCCAAAGCAGGAACTTACTGTAATGAAACCACAGCCCACATTGGAAAAGAGACTGTAAACTCGACAAAAAAAAAAAAAAAAAAAAAAAAAAATATTTAAAAAAAAAATCAGGATCTCAATACACTATGTGCTACATTTCCATCCAAGTAAAATTAATCACAGAATGTCACAATTAGGCTGATTCAAAAAAAAGAGAATAGGGAAAAAAAAAAAGAACCAAACAACAACCAAAAAAAATCCCCAAAATCAAAACCATCAGTTGGACTGAACTTAATATTAAAAAACAGGGCGAAGATGAAGAAATTACAAGCCTTGCATCTTCTTTGGTTTGAAAAGTACAAATCTAAGACCTTAAGTGGCATAAAAACACCATTCCAGAAGCCTGAGGCACTAGGCAGAACTACGTGGACTGGAAAAAATAGGCACATTAGTGAACCACCTAATTCAGGATCCAGTTACTCTTCCACCCCCATTAGAGCACTGCAAGAATGTCAGTCCCTTTATCTTGGACACCGTGAGAAAAGCACCTTCTGATAAAAACATCCACACCTCTCTCTCCCCCTCATTCCCTCCCTCTCCCTGTCCTCAGAGCAGGGCCAGGTTCACCTGAGGCTCTGAGCAGAGACTCATTCTCTGCATTTCCCTGACTAACTGGTTTCCAGGATTATTTTTTCCTTTCTTTCAGAAAATATAATGGGGGCCAAAAACAAAAAAAAAAAGGGGGTTGAGGAACAGAGTGCTTTTTAATCTTTGTCTTAGCTGTTTGATAATAATTAGCATGGGAAGAAATTACCATCTGCATAATGGCAGGAGCAGTCACACAACGCCCCTGAATCTCATTTCAGGAATTCCAGTTGCTGCACCTGGTAAGGGTAATGGAAGGTGCCGATTTCATGGACAAAAAAAACCCTTAAAAGATCTTTAAATGGGCTGAGAGGCACACGAAGGGGTGAAGAGGGTTATATTTCATTTAGGGATGATAGAAGAGGAAGTCATCAGGTCATTAAATCGTTTAATTTGCTCCATAAGCAAATGAGTGCATAAACACCAGAGTTCTGGTCGTATTATCTCTGACTGACCTTCAGTGTCAAATATGCTCAGTTTAGAAAAGAAATGTTTTCTTTTGTCTTTAAGAGCCAGCCTTGTAAAAATAGCTCCGGAGCTGAAAGTCAAGCTGTGTTCTTTTCTGTTCATGCATCACCATAGAAATTGGTGATGGGAAACTTATTAGAAATTGTCACTGGAGTCAGCAGATACCGGCTCTCAATAATCTTTGGCAGCTCCATCGAGTAAGAAAGGGGATGTTTTCCAGATCAGAACTCCTCTTGAAACAACCAGACTGTGCCTCCAGGGCTGTGCGTGAAGCAAGGGCACGGAGAGGGGCTGTGCAAGAAGAGGGGGGGATGGGACTGAAGTGACTCGCTTTTTTTTTAATCCCGGACCAGCAGATCTTTAATGCACCGCATGCCCCCGCCCCAGCCGCCGGCAGGATTCGGGCAGGTTGGGAATTTGGGAAGGCGGGATGAGCTGTCGGCTCGCTGGGAGCTCCCAGCCTTCTCCTCCTCGCCAGCCTCGGCGCTGCAAATGCGGCTCTGGAAACACAGGGAGCGCTCCGAAAATTTTAGCTGTGCTCATCAGCCTCTCGTGCTTCTTAACCCTTTGCTGATCCCCTCCCGTGCCACAGCCTGTGCTGCACATTGATGAACCTCAATTTGTGGCAGGGAGCTCTGCTGAAAGCAGATCAGCCTCACTTGGTTCAACCTCCAGACTGTCTTGATGCCAAGCCCAATTCTGCTCAATGTTCAGAATCTTCACAGATTTCTCTGTGCAGACAGAAGAACCAAGCTCAACACAGAAACCAAATCTGTCCCACTTTAACATCTTCCATTCCCAGCATTTAATTCCTAGCTTTTAATGCATGAGAACCAGCACTTCTCTAAATAAGCTTCTCCACTGCTTTTACAGACTGTACAGCACTGATCCAGGCTTTCCCGGGGCCATTTGCTTTGGGATCACCATCATCCAAAGGGAAGGTCTGCTGCAGAACAGCAGTGGCAGAAGCAAAAACTCCAAAAGGGAGTTTTGGGAAGCATCACAGATCCAGTCGTGACCCTTCTCTTCCCCTCCCAGGTGCCACAGCAACTTCTCAGGTCTAAGGAAAATCCATGCAGCTCCCAAAGGAGACACACTTCCTTCCCTGGAGCAAAGGCAGCTGGAAGGCTCCATTTAATTGCTGAAGTGCTTTGCATACCACGAGTGTTATGCATCTCACATTTTGACTTCAGTAAATTATTGTATCATCACGGAAAAACATTATAAATATTACATTGAAAATAAACATAGAAGTATAATTTATAACCACTGACTCAAAACTAGCTGCCTTGGAACTCCCAGGCCATGGGGCCACCACTTGCCTCTGCTCATCATCCTGTTAACTTTGTCTCCCACAAGTGTCATCGCAGGGAAAATGGTGAGATGCTTGAAATCTCACAAAGTTTATAGTTGATGAAGTTGTTTAGCATGGATGGAATTATTTCATATTATATTCATGACAGAAGTCTTGCATAAAATAATTTCATGCCTTAATATTCACAGAATTTCAGCATTCTTCACACAGGCTTTGCTTTAATTATCTGTAATGATTAACTACCATTTAAGTGGTAAACTGAATCATTTCTGGCACCATGAGAAGGAAGGAAGCTTTACACTGATGTGATGTAAATAGGTCAATGAAACATAATAAATGTAACATTTTGGGCTAAAAGTTGTCATTTTACTATTCAAATATTAAAGTCTTCTTTATAGATTGATACAAAGATGCAGTGAAATAACATTTTGTGTGGTCCCTCACACAAGGTTTAAGAAACAGCATTATCTGCCTGGTCTATAACAAGAGCTGGAAGACCCTCTGGAGGCTGGACACACCAGGAGCCTTAAAAGTATTCTATATTTTGGACTTCTGTCTTCAGAAGGGAGGAGCAGATTGCTAAATATTACTCTTGGTTACGGATGACCTCCTTCTGTTGCTCTTTTTCAATCAAGTGATTTTTCTTCCAAGATACCTGCTGGGAAGGTTTCCTGGAAGGCAGCAGAAGTGGTTTGGGATGTGACTTCTCCAGCGGTCTTTGAAGTCACTCATTTCTGAGATGGAAACTTGGAGACAAAACTTCCTCCATAATGAAAAATTTAGAGTGGGGGAAATGGGGAGCAGGTTGGGGATTTTTTTGAAGGCGTTTAAGTAATCCTACCACTTTAAAAGATGTTTTACCTCATTCAAAAAAACAAGAGTGAGTCTCAGAGAACCCTCAGAAACAGAGGGTTTTCATGCTGTTTAACATGAAAAATAAAGTGCAGATGCACAAAGGCACAGTGAGGTGGGTTTTTGGGGTTTTTGGCAGATGCGCTCTGCTCCTTCTCCTTCGCAGGCAGGGCTTGCACACAGCCACACTCTCGTGGAATTTACCAGGACATCTCAACTGCATTTCAGGTGCAGAAGAGCAAAGGCTCCACACACCACCACATCCCTCCAGACTCATCCTTCAGACTCATCCTTCTAGGAGATAATTTGCCAAGGTGTTTTGCTGCTCCTGAAGCCAATCTGTAATGTTACAGCATTTTGATTTTTATAGGAAGGCTTCTATTAAAACAGAAAAATCTAAACTCCAGCCTGGAAGAAGCTCAGCTGCACATCCAGAAGAGGAGAATCTCAGCCACATGCATGTCAGGCCAATATTTCTTAAGTAGTTTATGAAATAATCCCTAAAATGTATACAAAAAGAAGTTTATAGCATTTCAAACCGTATTGTATTTCACTCCAATTTCACAGTTGTCCTCTTCCCACACCGTAATGGCCTCAGTTTCTGATCCTGCCGAAGAGTTTGGTTTTGTTTCATGAAATAAAATCATGGATTTCATAGTAACAGGCCACTCAGGATCTGTATAGTGAGAGTATTTCCAAAAGATCTGACATCCCTTCATTAAAATAGGTTGCATCCCTGGCAGACTAAATGTTAACTTGAGAAGTCTAAACAGATGTTGTACAAGAAATAAATTTTTCGAGGCCCATGGTGAAATAGCAGCACTGCTGAAACCAATTGATCCGGTGACATTACAGCGAGAAGATGCTGTAGCTAAGAAAAACATCAACTTCATTTCAGCCCCAAACAAGTTATAACAGCAGCAATGTTGGCTCAGGGCATTTTCAAGGAATTAATAACCAGCCAGGGTTAGTAGCCTGAGGCAATGTCAAAGATTAAGCACTATGAGGATAAACACATACAGCAGCTTCAAATAATATAGCTGACTTCAGTTTAATCATTTTGTTTCACTTTCCAAAAAACCTATGATCTCCAGACAGAAAATATAATTCATATCAGCAAAAGAATATACACATACACACCCCCCAGGGCAAGAGCTGAAGAGATAAATGGAACCACTGTAAAAAGCAAACATTTTCTTCTTAGCAACAGAAGGAGAAAGCTTCCATTGGTTACAATTAAAACAAACAACCAAGAATTCCAGAAAATAGGCAAGTATTCCCAAAGGAGGTTACAACAGAGCTGGAGAGGGACTTTTGCAAGGGCAGAGAGTGACAACACAAGGGGAAATGGCTTCAAAGTGACAGAGGGTAGGGTCAGATGGGCTGTTAAGAAGGGATTACCTGTGACAGTGCTGAGGCCCTGGAACGGCTGGCCCAGAGAACATACAGATACCACATCTCTAGAAATGTTCAAAGCCAGGCTGGATGGGGCTCTGAGCAACCTGGTCTAGTGAAAGGTGTCCCTGCCCATGGCAGGGGGTTAGACCTGGGTGATCTTTGAAGGTCCCTTCCAACCTAAACCATTCTCCCATTCTGTGAAATACAGTAGCGAAAGTTCAGATGTAGATACAACACTTCCAGCCCTGTGGTGTTCATGACAATAGAATCCAATTTCTACTGTCTCTTGATAGTCAGGGACTCATCTCCAAATTGCCTGGCTCCCTTTTTCCCTCCTGAAAAAAGATGTAATTAGTAAAAAGAAGATGCCCAGAATCTTCATAGTGGCATGATGACTGCTTAGGTTTGTTGCCAATGTCTGAATTGCAAAGGCCAGAATTCTTGCAGTATTCTGTGAAATAATTTGCGTCTTTATTTATTGTACAGGTACAAATATTAATACAAATTGGGATATGTGTACATANATTCACGCATGAGTATCTCACGGGGATGTGGGAAAGGTTAACATTTTGAGAGCACAACACTTCCATCCTGGTGAGAGAAAACATGCATGAGGGAAAGAAAGACAAAACTTGTAAGTTATTGAAGACAGAATGGAAAACTCAAAAAAAAAAAAACTTACAAAAAACTTTCAAGGGTCTTACAGTCTGATATGGCAAAATCAAACGCTGGAGTATTTCACTGGAAGTTCCTTTCACAATAGCTGGCAATGAAGAATGAATGAATGCCATTCCCAGTGCCGAGACATGTTTTCATTGCCTCTTATAGACAGCATATTTCTGAATATTGAGCTATATTCTTCCAATGCCTTTCTACCTATAAATTCTACAACTGTATGAAAAAATACCCAAACAATGTTAATGACTGTATGGGAGAGGGAAGGTAACTTAGGTGATCCCAAAGTTCAACATTTCCCCCAAGAAGAGTGGACCAACCTTCTAGCATAGCCTTCACCAGCCAGAACAGCTCACAAAACTGAGTGAATATACTAATGTGTTTATGCTTTCTTTTTCTGCTCAGCTAGCAAATAAAAAATCACCTCTGATATGTCTTTTGTTTGAAAAGACTACATACTTCTTCTCACTAAAATAAATCAACCCAATAAACTTAAGACTAATCTGGAAAACATGTAGTCAGAATGGGATTCAGATTTTACTAAATCAAAAGCATTTCAAAGGTACTGCCATGAGCCTTAAGTTTAAAACTTCCAATAAAGCAGCTAAACAACAAAACTGACACTTGAATTTTTAATCAAAGTATTTCTTTGAATCACTCAAAGTCAGGATGGAATAACTGTAAGACAGTATGCTTCAGCATCTTTTTATTTGAGAAGCTCTAACCAGTAGCTACCCTAACTCAGAGAGCCTGCAGTTGAAATGCTTACATTTATTTTTGCAGATCAAGAGGAGAAAGAAACCTCTTCTACCTGGGTGACTTTTTAACACTTACACCTAAACACAGTACATGACATTTGCTCTCTTGTGGAAGGTTTTTTTTTTTCTCTCTCTCTCTCTCTTTTTTTTGTAAGCAGGGAAGAGTCACTGTCTTACATCACTGAAGATATTTAAAGGCCATTGCAAAATTCTGATGTTACTTAAAATTACTTTAGGATTCTTCTTTCAGTATTAAATATGGTATAGAAAACTTACAGTTGGTAACTATGAAGATCCCAAGTTGAATCTTTCAGACAACACTTTTCATTTATTACATAGATAAAAATCTCTGGAGTCAGTTAAATATTAACGTATAATGGAAAAGTTATTCATGTTTTTAATCTCTAATTTATATTGATATGCCGGTAGAAATACACTTATTATTACAATTCACTTTTAAAAGTGCATAGAAAGGTAGGAATTTTTAGACAGGTTTTCAATAACTCAGAATGTAATCTGACCTCAGTGAAGTCAGAGGATGCATTGTCATGGACTGAATTAAGACCTCGCTGTAAGCTTTTGTTTGATCACTCTTTGTTCAGAAACATGACAGTCATATCCCTAGAGATTTGTTTGATTGGAGTCGTTTCTAGTCAAAACATTTCTCATGCGACCAGCACTTCTTGACTCGCCCCAAAAAGCCTGTCAGTGCCTAGAACAGCATCATCCACCTCCCTGAGCACGAGCTCTACAACAAGGGACTCCAGAGCTTCAGTCCAAGCTCTTACAATATCCTCCTGTAGCTCCGGGGGAATAACATCCCTGAAGACTGAGACAGCATTCACGCATGAGTATCTCACGGGGATGTGGGAAAGGTTAACATTTTGAGAGCACAACACTTCCATCCTGGTGAGAGAAAACATGCATGAGGGAAAGAAAGACAAAACTTGTAAGTTATTGAAGACAGAATGGAAAACTCAAAAAAAAAAAAACTTACAAAAAACTTTCAAGGGTCTTACAGTATAATATGGCAAAATCAAACGCTGGAGTATTTCACTGGAAGTTCCTTTCACAATAGCTGGCAATGAAGAATGAATGAATGCCATTCCCAGTGCCGAGACATGTTTTC
>VYZR01010291.1:38333-56922 GCA_013400675.1 Oxylabes madagascariensis | reverse complement strand
CTCGTTTCATTTTGTACACAAATTACATCCACTCTGCCAGACACCATTTATAATGGCAGACAATCAGATCAGACACGACACTCAAGGGTTTTCATAAACTGCACATTAAAGAAGCAAGCATGGCAGTAGATTTGGCTACTACAGGTTTCCCCCCATCATTTAATTCCCATTTGTCTCAAATTGGTAAATGGCTTGAAAGTCACTGCACACGGCGCTCACGTAGCCAAACCACACAAGCAATGGTCCCAGCCTCTGGTTTTAGGAAATCACCTCGAAAAATCTGCTTTTGTGCCATTTTCCAGGTCCAGGGAATGTACTTCACATTGGAAAGCTTTCATTACAAGCTTCCCAAATAAAATTTTTGAGACATAAAAATGGCAAAAACTTTAGTTCAACAGGCTTGTTTCGATGCAGGGATGAGGACAGCAGTGGTTTGTTATACACGGTGTTGAAAAAGAAAAAATCCCATAGTACTTGATAGCACAGAGTTATCAGAAGTTACTTAATTAACATACATGAAAAATATTTTTCAGAAGTAGACTGCAATTCACTGCAAGTTGTGCTTGGGCACATTTTGTACAGTAAGGTTAATATAAAACAAATTATCCTGAAAAACAATTATATTATTCAGTAATTTTTTTACACTTCCCTTTCTGAATCTTCATGTTGAGCCTCCACTTATCCACGTTCTTTATTAAGAAAATGGATACCTAATCTAATGAATACCCCAGACACGACTGGCTTCATGAATTGTAAAACTTAAAACTGGAAGAATTGTATCTCTCATCAATCAGAGCTCCTCTATTAACATCGGGAAAGGATTGTGGAAATTTCCATCCCCATCAAGTACTGCCCTGAAAGAAACCAGACCTTTGACGTGACTAGCACAGGCTGCCCTCACGACCATCAGGAAGAAGAATTAGTTTCAGATAGAGAAAGACGTGGGCCAGTAAAAGTGCCTTGAGTTTCACCAGGAACGAAAGCTTGGACACAGGGACGAGCGGAGGGGCAATGCTAGGGAGCACAAGGAAAATTCATGGAACTAGCCTGAAGTGGCTGCAAACGAAAGGACTCTGACTGTTCAAAGCAGGGAAAAGCAAGCTCTGCTGTCAGTCATTCCAAGGGATCTCTGGAGCTGGACAAAGGGAATCCCTTTCTGTGGAGATTTTGCGAAGGCCCTCATCGCCATCTCTCATGCTGTGGCTGAAGCCAGTGAAGGACATCGGCGCTTAATGGACACAAAATGTCCATCAGAACACGTGGCTATAACATCTGTCAAAACACAAGAATTAAAACCTAGCAAAACTCACTATTAAATTGGCAAATTTCCTTGATTTTGGTGGGGTTTTTTGGAAGGATATGACATGTAAATTTGTAGCCAGAGATTCTAATACGTTTTTTACTCTTCTGGCATTTGTTTTATCAGGTTCGCAATTAGTTTATTACATTCCAATAGTCTGCATCCAGTAGAGAATCACTGTCCATCTGCTAAGGAGATGCAAAAGCCCCTTGAATACACTTCATGACTAGGACATGGAAACTGAGGCTAGCTTTTGTCTGCTGCGGTGTTACAGAAAATAATTCCATTTGGGATGCAGTTCCTAATGATTTGAACAGGCCAGTAAACACACACAGTAAGGGTCTAGAAGCAAAGGGATCTTAGGTTACTTTGTCAATGTCTAAATCAACACATCTACAGAATGACAAACACATTTTCCCACATCACAAAGCACATTTTGAGAGCTGGCTAGCTCAAAGTTTGGGGTGGGTTTTTTTTTTCATCTTTCTTAATTATGTGGTTCTGTCAATCACATAAAATTCCCTCAAAATAATGACCATAAAGAAATAGTGTCATAACTAATCACTGAATGATCACAGGCAAATCGAACCCCAGCAACAGTATCTGACAGCTCCCAGGGGATACAAGTGCTGTCAGTCCAGAACCTGCCACATTAAGAAGTCCCTTAGCTGAGCTGTTGTACCGATAAAGAACTGAAAGGTGCACAGAGCTGGAAGGAAACAAGTGGAAGAGTTTCCTGCAGAAAGTTTGCAGCAGCTGTGTTTTCACCTTGAATGAGGATATCTTTGAAAACAGTTCTCCTGCTCCTGATGTGGCACCTGTACAAGGACCAGCAGTGCCTTGCTTATTTAGCTCTCAATCCATGATTTACTATCGATGTGAATTGTTGGTTTTGTGCAGTCAGACCCCCTCTCCCACTTTGGTTGCATGCCACAGACCCAGCTGCAGTATTTAGTATATCCAGGTACGCCACACACATGGAACTCCTCAGTTTTCCCAAGGCCAAGACAAACTCACTTACTCTTTATGAGAAATATTCTTCAGAAATATCAGTTAACTTCCTAAAGGCAGCTGACATATTAAAGTCTCAAAAACACGAATAAGTTTGAAAGAATTAATACAACAGAAGGCTTAGGGGTGACATTCCCAGTACCTGAAGGGAGTCTGCAAGGAAGATGGAGAGGGATTATTTACAAGAGCATGGAATGACAGGACAAGGGGTAATGGATCCAAACTGACAGAAAGTAGGTTTAGATTAGATATTAGGAAAAAATTATTGTGAGGGTGGCACTGAAATAGGCTGTCCAGAGACGTTGTGGATGACCCACCCCTGGAACTGTTCAAGGTCAGGCTGAATAAGGCTTTGAACAACCTGGTCTAGTGCAAAGTATCCCTGGCCACGGCAGGAGGCTGGAACTGGATGATTGTCAAGGTCCCTTCCAACCCAAAACTTCCCATGCATGATTCTACACATGGACGGAATCAAAGCTTACTTCAGGTGAAGAAGTAGCTGCAAAAGCAGCAACCTCTCACAGGGGAGGGTGTGAGTATCAGTGAGACAATTTGGACTGGCGGAGAAGAGCACCTGTGAACACAAGGAACGGGGGCAGCGTGTAACTCTCAAGTGTCTAACACACTAGATTGGTGCTCTGAGGAAGAAAAGGAAACTTTGCACTTGACCGAGGGAATGAGAGAGCTATAGAGAAAGAGGCTGTAATATATCCTGCAAGGCTGGAAAAGTAATACTGGAAAATAAGGAGCTTCTTCTTTCGCCTCACAGCAACAATGAAAAAAATACTTAAACTTGATGAAAGTGGTCTATTCTTCATGAGTATTAGAATAAAGACAACACTGCACTCCCAGAACTTCAACAGTATCTGTTAAATATCAAATATAAAGGTAAAAAAGGTTTATGAAATTGATCCAAAAAGCTAACAGGGCACCTTTCAGAGGCATACGTAACATACTAATGACTCTGAAAGAACATAAATATTTGTTTGTTATGCCCTAGATACAGCCCAATAGAATAAGCCCTGACAGATCAGCATTTATTTTGTTGACCATTGGGTGTCCAAATTCTTCTATTGCAAATAATTCCAGAGGATTGAGGAGGAAATACTGCATGGTTCTGCCAGGTACAGGCAAAGGCTGTAATGCAGCGCCAGGTAACCAAGTCCTTCCCAGGACTGACAATATTCTTCCACCCAGCAGCATCAGGACACTGCTGCAGAAAGGCTCTGACTCCCCTCTTCATCTAAATTGGTTTTACATCAACAGTCCCTACTTTCCTGCTGTCAACTACCCACTGATGAATTGATAATGCATTTTGATGAAGGACAGTGTACACATATAATAAAAAAATATTGATGTTGCTTCCATACTTCATGATAAAGGTTTTCTTCTTTTTATTCAGTTTGGAGACTTACACAAATCATTAGCTGGGTTTCCATTTCAAGAATAAATTTATGATTCACCCAGATGTTATTTCAAAATCAGAAGCTTGCTGAAGATATCGGGATATAGTGCATGTGAAAGTGCTTTGCTGGGGTTTGGGGGGTTTTTGATTTGTTGGGTTTCTTCAACTACCATAGCAATGATGTCAAGTCACCCAGAGCTTCTCATTTTTGTGCAACATGCATCATTCTCTGGAAAAAGTGCAATAGTGCAGGTGTGCAAGTAATAAGATCTTATAAAGGAAAAACATTCTTGCTCCTAAAGTAAAATGATCAAGCAGCTACTTAGTCTTGTTGAATCCTGATACAAACCTGAGACCAAACCACCAAGGCCTATTCCACAAGGAACCCGTGTAAGTCATCAAGTGAGCCATATTTCCTTTTTTAATTTAAAAAGTTTCATTATCTAGGGGAAGAATGTAGATATGTTTTTAATATCTGTCTGACTAGTACATGTATGAAGAAGGGCTTTTATTAATAACTACCAGGAAACAAGCACGCCAACCACAGATCTCTTGGCTTCACCTCACCGTTGCAGAGGAAAGCGCACGTCTTTCATCGAGAATGGCAACATATTCCTCCAGCTTGCTATTCTACATCCTCTCTGGGGCTTTTAACCACTGGACTGAATCGTGGACAAAGGAATCGGATGCCCAGAACGAAAGGCGCAGGGGAGCAGCAGCTATTTATCCACTCCCTGCAATATTCTTCTGACAGTGTGAAGCGAAGCGGCCGCCGCCGGTGCCCAGCGCCGCTCGATGCGGAACGCCGGCGCGCAGCGGAAAGGACCTTTCCATCAGACGTCTCCAAAGATCCTCCTATTAGCAAGACTTAAGGAGGCCTTTGTCATCTCAAATATGCTCAGCTGCTCACCGCATGGCGAAGCAGTGTAAGAACCATTTAAAGATGTGTCTGACATCATTAATCTATTTGCCCTCTGACCCGCGGAGCTGAACTGTAACTATGGCGACTAAAGCTTGACCTTACTACGCTGAGAAACTTTAAAGCTCCGTAGTATTTTGGGTCACATTGTTAGGATGAACAAAGGAATAAAGAAGAAATGTGACAGTTTCCTGGGAATTAAGGTCAGCAGGTCAATTGCCCTAAAGCTTTATTGTTAAATGATAAGCAAGACTAGCTGAAATAATTTTTCAGCAATTAGAATTAAAAAAAAACCCCAGACAACAAAATCTAGAGCTTTTGTTGTCTGAAGTAGAAAATTGGTTTCTGTAAAAGCAATATGTAGCCCATCACTGAGCAAAATTACTCAACAGCCTTCCCTGTACCGTTTACAGCACAAACACTGGAAAAAAATGGGCAGTAGGTATCATTTTCGCATTCTCATATCAGGTTTATTGTTAATTCAAGGTTTGGGGGCGTGCGAAACTTATTTATTAATGAGTTTCTGGAATTGCATTTGCTAAAATTGTCAGTGTTTTCCATCCTCCCTTTTCAAATGATTCATGAAAGTAGGTGGGAATTAAGCAGCCTGAATACACTGATTTGGAACATCTGTGTAAAAGCAGCATATGTCTTGGGCTGGGAATAAATACAGTATAGGGGCTTGTCCTAACTAAATGCCATGATAAATACCAATCCAAATATTTACAGTCTATAAAATCATGCTTACTAACACTGTTTATACAATTAGGTAGTGTGAAGCAGTCTTCACTTTAATCATGCATCAGCAAAATTCATAGGTGTCTCCTCCATTTTATTATTGTTTCTAATTTATTCAATAAAATTATTCTACATCGGAATTACCTAATTACAAAAATATTTTTTAAGTCTAAAACTTTTTCAAATTTTAGGTATTCCAACCCATACCATGCAGGACCACAAACCTATCCTGTAACAGCAGCTAAAAGGCAGATAGATACAAAAGATCTAAGTTGTGTATTGAGTTATCATGTTGGGTTTTTTTAATTTCTCACATCATTACTTAAGAAATACTATTGTAATGCAGAAGTGCAACACAGACTGGGCATAACGTGCCAGTTTAGCTGAGCATATCACCCAGAAAAGTATAAAGTGCATGAAGGAAAAAGCATGAAAAGGAAAGTTTGTGGAGCAGTGTCTTGTTTCACAGCAGAAAAATTAAACATATCTCAACATAGTGTTTGGGGGTTCTCCACAATTAGGGTATTTTATTTAATTATCTAAAAATTATGTCATTGGATGCTAAAACAGTGGCACTTGTTCCTTAAGAAACATTAACGTAGCACAGAAGTACAGTGCAGGGGAGAAGTACCAGCTCAAGCTTCTTATGACTATTAAAGAATACAAAAGCAAAAATTCCAGGCACCCTGCAAGATAGCCCTTTTTGCTTTTCTTTTTCTTTAATACTCCAGATGTGCCTGAGAAATAGAATTCTACAAAACTGGTTTTAAAAGGTCTGTAGACTGCCAGTCTGACAAAACAGCATGGCTAACATGATGACAAGGTGTGAATGCCATCAACAAAGAAGTCGAATTTTAATTGTTTTTTATTCTGAATTTGCCCTGTTGGTTGAGCACAAACTGAAGGAATCACTGCTGCAGCTGTACCCATCCTGGGTAAAAAATGTTAATGGCTCTAGAAAAGCACTAGAAAAGCTCTAAAGAAAGAATTCAAGACCTAGAAAATTTGTTTCAATGTGGGCAAACAGAAGAACGTAATTAATACGCATCCAACAGCAAGGTAGGAGTGATTTACCTGCAGCCATCAAACCCCAGATTATGTGCCAATTTTTACCACGTAGTTTACCCCTCTTGCTGGGAATATCCAATGCCACTGCCACCAGGCAGATCACAAACTGGAACAGGTTTTAACAGCGAGGGCAGCTTGGAGGACAAGCATGCAACAGTTCATATTTAAGATATGCAGCAGACTCTTCACCTTGGGAGGCAGGATGCCTTTTGGAGCTGTGCCTGTGACAGCTGTGACACCAAAAAATGGTGTCAAAAGGTTATTTGGGCCCCATTATACAGAAGGTCACCCTAAATGTCATAATGGCACGCCAGGTTATTTTCATCTTCTCTCAACTTGATAGAAAACATTTAAGAGTCAAAACGCATTTGCTCTTTATAATAGACTATCCTTTTGAAATTGCTCTATTTCAGCATTGTTTTAAAAACTGTGACAAACTAACAAACTTGGCAACTCACTACACAAACCCACAGCGCTGAAACTTGGCACAGAAGGGGGGCATTCCCAGGTGCCACAGTCCCATTACTCACACATGAACGAATAATTAGTCTGGAAGTCAAAAGAGACCCTGGAAAACTTCTAAAACCTCAACAGTTATTACTTTCTATACAAGAGAATCCCATCTGAAGTCATACATTGAAGTACTACTGAGTTGGTACAGAAATGGATTAAAGCCAGGAAATTCTATGTTTAAGCTGACTCGCCATCCTTAGCACATTCTATTGTCCTTTATCCCTAAAATTTAATTAAACCTCAGTCCTGACCAGTTGTAATAAGTAGTACTGAAAACTGATTATCAGAATTGCTTTCCCCCGATGGTCTATTGTGCTACACTTCCTCTCTGAAAAATACAAAAGACCCTATGTACATTTTTCTTTCTCTGTGAAAAGAGGGCTGGGGAAAAAAAAAAATCCAGTCTGAACTTTTATTTAGTTGCCAATTGTGCTGTGGAATGAAACTAAGCATTTTCTTTTAAAAGCTGATTCAAATTCAGTACTTTATCATGCCATAGCAGAGCAAGAGCAACAACAAATTATGTTACAATTACATTAGAAATTCTTCTACAAGATTTTGTTTTCAGTCATTTCTAATCTTTCAATAGCTCCTGTTTTCTAGGACTGATATTTTCCTAACAGCATTTGTGCCTGCAACTAGCTGCACTGACCAGAAACATTTGTAATGTAAGGAAAATATGTATGTGCATGTGTGTGCAGAGCACTGACAGGGAGAAAAGCAGTCATATTTGATTATAAAAAAAGTCCTAGAAGCCATAAAACATTTCCTTCCTTCTTCTACGTGTTTTTTTTTTCCTTATTCTAGGAGATTATTTACTCCTGTACTAACCAATTTGTTTTCCCTGCTGCAGATCACTGCAACATACTATTACAAAGTAATGGTTTTAAAATTTAAAATGCTATGAGCTCCACTTCAAATGACAGACCCAAAACACAGGCCTCAAGTGCCTACATTAAAGCAGACTCACCACTAACTGAATGGATGACTAAGCCAGAAAAAGGTAAAAGTGCTGGCAGGCCACAGGACACACATATTGAGAGCCCAGGTTTTAAAAGCCCTCTTTGTCTGCAGTGCTCTCCCTCTTACCCAGAAAACGTCCGATGACTTGAAGATATCAAATAACATCTGTTTTCTAAACAACACACTAATGCCTACAAAATTTATAACACCCACTTTTGAAACAATACAGAAGACAGCCCAGCCTGCAAATCCAAAAACTTTAAAGGAATTTTAATTAGCAATTTCAAAAAGATGCCTATAATCCAGGCAGCATATCACTGCCACGAGATGAAATAAAAAATACGTGTGTAAAGCTATCTATGGTATTATAGAATACGAAAGCCTTTGGGTTAAAACTATTACGCTTGCAGAGCTTCAAAGAGGAAAGGTACAACCCTTCACAGGCCAGCAACAGGTCAGTGCCTGTTACAGCGATGCCTCATCGTTCCTCTGGTAGATGACTCCTGCCTTGGCTGCCACGGCTGCCTCCATTCCCATCTACCTCTGCTTTTTGCTACAAACACAACACAGCAACGTGTTTGCTCGCCAAATGAAAATGCAAATCCCTACCATGTCCTCCTGGCGCGCTGGCCCAGCTTATGTAAATGTGTTTTCCTAGTACAATAGCATTCTGCAGATTGGGGTACCGTAGCAAAGGACAGACTGACGTTCCCTGCGTTTCTGCACAGCATTCCTGGGTTTACAGAAGTACAGTGGTGTTTTCCCAGCAGTAAATGGTAAATGTTAATAACTTCTCTTCATCTCTAAGAAGGGAACCAACCCAAACCACCCTAGGATGAGAAAGCAGGTAGATTTCAGAGCTGGCTACGTAAGATTAATAATAGAATCACAGAACATGCTGAGTTGGAAGAGACCCATCAGGATCATTGAGTCCAACTCCTGGCCCTGCACAGCACATCCTGAGAATCCCACCATGTGCCTAAGAGCATTGTGCAAATGCTTCTGGAGCTCTGCCAGGCTTAGTGCTGTGACCACTTCTCTGGGGAGACTGGATCAGTACACACCCCCCGTGTGGGTAAAAGAACCCCTTCTGATATTCAGCCCAAAGCTCCCCTGAGTCAGCTTCATTCCATTTCCTCGAGTCACTGGTCACAAGAGTGAAGAGATCCTGCCCTGCCTTTGGCAGCACCCACCGCTCAGGGACTCCCAGAATAAGCGCTGCACATTTCATCAATAGTTACATGAGACTGTTTCTACTTGAAACCTTAAGTAACGCAAGCACCACATTGCGAGAGCAAAGGGTTGTTACAGTCACGACAAAATGAACAGCTGCCACACAATTTGATGAAAGTGCCAGTTTCCCATGCCAATACCACAATCCTTTCAATGAGGCATTTGGCCAACATATTAAAATCCTTAGACCATCGGGAAAACAACAAAGTAATTCCACAGTAACAGTCCCAGCATGTTATGGCATCTATTGTTATTAAAAATACAGTAGATGTAGAATTACAGGTTACAGAAGGAGACGAGTATTTTTTTTTAAGTTTCAGAAATTGAAAGGCAAAGAAGAAAAATGTTTTTGTAGTAATATGACAGGCGACATAAACCGTAAGAAATTTGACAGCTGCATATGCCAAACTCGTACGTTTACTAAGAACAAGCCTGTACGAGACCTCTAAGGCAGAAGTTCACAGATGCAGCGCTGAAGTCAGTTTCGAACGGCGATGGTGGGTGGAAAACCATAACTAGAAGGCAGCAGGGCTTTGCAGTTGTTTTGCAGGCAGCTCAGAACGGTGAAGTAAATAAACAAATAAGTGAAACTGAGCCAGCAGCAATTTGTGACGTGCAGTGTGACTGGCTGTCATTCAGAGCTGGCTCATCTGCTCTTCGAGCGGATGGATTTGACTTGAAACCGTTCCATGCACACATACACAGAAAGTTTCCATTAAATCCACGGAGACTAAATAGAGCACCTAATGAGACTTAAAACTTGACTTTTCACCTCTCTGAAAAGCATACCTGCAGTCCAGTTAAAGCTGACCACATAAGCCAACTTCAGTTCCACAGTGTGGCACGCCGGACCCAACAACCAAAGCGCGGTGGAAGAGGATGGTCCCACAGGCACCAGCACTTGTCTGGCTCCATCATGGGCTGCATGGAAAAGCAGCACCAGCCAAACGTATTTCATTCTGGGAGGAAGTCTGCATTTTTGGCAGCCGAGCTGACTAAAAGCCTGGCCAAACACAAGCTGATGCAAAAGTGGAGACGGGGCTGCCCTCGGCGGCAGCGGCCAACCAGATGTACTGCGCAAACCCATTTTTAGATGCTCTTGCCTGGAGTATTGAGGATCTGAACTCAATAACCTGAATCCCTTCTGTTATGTGCTTCTAGGCTCCACTGTGTGCACAGAGCACAGAGAGCACAGTGCTGACCCGGCACAGGCTCAAAATGATTGTGGCTGAACAATCCATAGCAATCACGACTTGTTCACTAAAGAATTTACAATTGCAATCAGAACCTCTCTACAACCCCTGGGAAAAATGATCAAGAAGAAATGGAATAGGCTTTGTTATTTCCACGAACAATAACGTAAAATAACCTCAACTAGAAATAAAGACAAATACTAGGCAGGCTAACAACAAATGGAGTTTTCATTTCTCACTGGGGCTATTTTTAGATGCATTCATATTTAAATATGAAGGTAATTTCCCAGTGCAGCTGTTAACAGCTCTTCCTGAGCTTCTCTTGGAGTTTGGGTGTTGCATCCGCTGGCATTTGCAAGGCAAACTTCTGGTTTCAGTGTATTATAACTACAAAAGCAGATGTTTCAAGCATCACCTTCAAAAATCGTACTTTGCATCTCAGGGGGTACTATGGTCAATTTGTTTGCAAAAGGTTTGAGGTTTTATGTACAAAACTATGTTGCTATTTTAACAAGCATCTTTGCATGGTTTTTAATCTACCCAAAGACACGCTGAGGTACGTATCAGGTGAACAAAACCTGTAAATGATGTGCTAGTTTGGGCTGCTGGTGGTTTGAGAAATGCATGATTTTAAAGAATCACTGCTCAGGTCAAGAACTACTCCAGTTTTAATGAGGGACTCTGTCTGCTTCTCTCATTCAAATGAAGATTTTATTTTTTCTTTGTCAATAAGTGGTAATTAAATAGTTCTCATACATTCTACTGTATCTGAAAGCCTGTTTATGTGGAGAGAGATACAGTAATGCTTTAATTATGATTACAGACATACCATATTTGATTCAGATCATGGGTCCAGCTAGCCCTGTCAATACCACCACCACATAGTTTTTGCTTTCACAGCAATGCACAAAACTGAGTTTTGCACCTCCAAGTTTTTGTCAAAATACCTGAAGATTAGAAATAGATTTATATTCTGGTTTTAAAACCCATCTAGAGTACCAAGCAAAGAAATGAAAAGCCAAACCACTCAAGAGTGTATATCACTGATCTCTCTATCCCATGGCATCAGTTGCACTGTAATGACTGTGCTCCAGGCCTTATGCTTAACCTGCTGTCTTGGCAGAGCTAGGCCTGCCTTTCACGTTCTGTACAAAAGGGAATGGAGACGAAGCCTCTGGCATCCATGCACTTCTTCAGTGAAGAGCAGTGGGGTTTAGGTGGAGAAGCAGGTGGAAGAGTGATGGTAAAGCAGCTTTGAATATCTTTTCCCCCACCAATGAATTGAATACAAAGTTACTACAGTGTAGACCACTCTTAGGGAAGACCAAAACACACTCAGCTGCGTGTGTGAAAGGCAGGAGTTTGGTTTTCTTACTTGTGAGAGGAGAAACAATGGACTCAAAGAAAGAGTCAGGCTCTCCTCTTCACTAACAAAGCTGCTGTTGTCACCTTCTCGGGCAAGTCAACTCTCTTACGTGCTGCACATCACGCACAGCTCCATCCCTCCCGAGGTCAGCCAAAGTGCCTTTGTTCTCCTGAGTCACAGAGCTGAAGGTCTCTTAAGGGTTCCTACAGGTTACTTCTCTTTAGGACTCCCAACATTTCCCCCAAGGCCTTGGGATTGGCAGCAGCAATTAGTGTGTGTTCACCAAAGGCCAAAGAACAAAACCTTTGAGGAAGAAGATTAAAGATGGATTAAGGAAGGGAAAAAAAAAAAAAAAAAGAAAATTAGGAACACTGCTCCAGATACGAAGCTGGAAATGAATTTCAGGTTCCTATTCCCATGAAAATTCAGCCTCTTACCACTTCAATGAACTTCATCCTCAGCAGCAGCAAGTCATACCCACTAAATAATGCATGTCCATCACCTGCTCAAAGTAATTCCCAGGTCTCAGGCCTTCTCCTCACTTCCCTGCTTACCAGTAAGTTCTGGGCAGACACCTGGTAAGGGAGAGCTTCTCTCACTCCTCAGTGTCCCTAGTCATTCTAGGTGTTGGAACTGGGTGAAAACTGAAGAGGGATTGCTCTAGGAATACGTGGGAAATCCTCCAACAAGACTGTGCTTCTGAGACTCAAAGGGTGCTTTGAGTCTCAGAAGGAGACTCAAATAGGATGCTTCTGCTGAGCATGCCAGTGCTTTAGGAGTGCTTTGCATTGGAGGTAAACTCTAAACAAAATTTCACGGGTAAAAAGTAAAATCACCATTAATAATGTACTACTCAGAAACGAAATGTGAAACAACACACACATATGCCTTACAACTACTTTTTTTTTTTTTGTTTAGCTTCAAGGATCTTTCCACAGCACATTCAGCCAGCAGATGCTGAAAACACGCCAGCGCCCACACCAATTCACGCAGATGGTGCTGGTGGGGTTGAGCCTTGTACAAAACTTACTTACTTGTCTTCTCAACTAAGATAAAGTTTCTGCATGTGTGTCCTTTTCCTGAGTCGGAATTTCATCACTACATTTCTCATGGCCAGGGCAATTTCAAAATTCCTGTTAACTCACTTTTAATGACCATATCAACCCATAACTTTCTGCCAACCCCATTAACTGCTGTTGTGCAAAGCCATTCCTGAAACAGCCTCTCTTGCTGAACAGAAGAAGACAGAATAATAACCCCCGCTCACGACCAAATAAATCTGTTCAGACAATGTAAACTTAGTCCTTCCTGAGAATAAACACTTTTGAGTTATTCATATATTCAACACTGGCACAGTCTTGCGTAATTTCAAACCCAGGTATTACACAAGCAAATCAGCAAATGCACAGACTCCAGCTCATTGCTGGATGTTAACGCAGACTAGACACAAACAACTAGGGTGGTGCATTTGGCCAAAATAGTGTGCTAATGCTTTGATTTGATTTGCCTGCAAAGCAGGGGGTGTACATTTTTGTAGAGATTACAGATCACCACCTAACGCCTTCAGCAGCGCTGTATCCCCATATACTTGCTTCGAGTTTACCAGGAATGCTAAATATTCAAATTGGGGAACTCAGACATTATACAAGTGCAGAAAACTTCGCCACTGTAATTTTACCAGATTAGACATAAGTGAAACTGTTTGACTAATAGGAGGAGGAAAGAAAATAGGAAACTCTCAAACATGTAAAAAGGGGCCAAAGAAGGACAACGAGGGAGAAAAAAGAGTTCAGCAGAAGCAGCTTCTCCCGGCATAAGATCAATGCACAAAAAGCTGGAATGTGAATGTTCCCATGTGGGTTGATGTGTGGAGAAACAACTGTTGGGCACTGCGGGAGGAGGAGAGGAGCTGGGTAAGAGGCAGGGCGTATGCAGAAAGCTTGGCAGAGGGAGGCTGACTACAGAGAGGGGAAAGACAAAGGCGGAAAATCCTCTGGGGCTATCAGGAAGTGAAAACAAAGAGAGAGGACCAGAAGAACTATTTTCATGGCCTGTAAATAGACTTGAGAAAAAGCATGTGGCTTTCAAGCTTTCAGAATAAACCTATGAAGAACAGAGATTTATGAAACCTGCATATGAAAGTATAAGAAGAAACATGAATTTTGCCCAACTGATTGTCTGACCAGTATCTAAACAGGCAACAGCAGGAGCAGCAATGAGTCAGTTCCAACATTAACAGGCAAAACAGGAACACGGACGGAAAGGGGTCATCTACCCCAAGTCCCTTCTTAGCAAGCCCCAAATCACCCCTGCCTGCTTATCCCTCTATCCTCAAAGGCTGGCTCTGGGCAGCTGTTGCATAAGCAGCAAACAAAGCTCCAAGAAAGAGCCCAAGACCAAAATTGCACCAGATTTTTTTCTTCCTGCCATTTCAGAAGGTTTCAGGTTGGTTTTTATTTTTGTTGGGGTTTTTTTGTTGGTTTTTTTTAAATGTATTTCTGTACTACTGGAACCCTTTTTATAGAGGCAGGTGTAAAAACGCATTTACCACTTTGTTCAGCTCAGTATAGGCCTCATCGATAAAAATGTGAATTTGCAAATGCAGAACTACCCTGAGGGCAGAACGGCAGGTTTTTCCTTCACAGGATTCTTCCTCACACACACTAGGCATTACTAACAATCTCAGTTAAGGTTTTCAAGGTTGTTTTGGAGGAACACTATTTTTCCTCCCTTTAACGCACTTTCAAAGCCACATCAAGTGAAAGGAAAGTCTATTCTGTTCTGACAGCATCACTTACTTTGTCAAGTAAGCAAGGAAAAACTCCATGTTCTTCATAGCTGCGAAGGAGTTAGCACTGCTTCTCCTAAAAATGTTGTCATGGTGGCTTCACGGTTTGACATCTAACAAACAGAGGAAACTGCATTTTAAATACAAATATCAACTTTAAGCATTAGCAGCAAACTTTCCTGGAATGGACTTTACATAGTCACCTTTCCTTACCCATTGCAGTATGTCCTATAAATAATAAAAAAATAAATACCTTACTAAAAGGCTTTGCAATTTCAAGTACCCTATTAAGTTACTTAATTTTGCTATCCATAGCACATGATCTCACAAGCAAAGCTGTTTATTTGCCTTAGGGAAAATACAGATGTGATTGCATCACGGGTGTTTCTGAGTTGACAGGGCTTTTCCCTGGAGCTGTTTAGGAGAGCTGGAAAGAAGAATGGGGGGAAAGCATGGAGAGAAGAGGGAGGAATGGCAGAAAATACAGGTGCAGTGGTCTAACCTCCTGGCCTTTACAGAGGGACAAAATAACCACAATTACAACTATTATCTCTCACATTCCTCTGGCAGGGAAAAGAAAGAAACACACTTGAGCCCACCTAATTTCAAACGAGTATTTAGTTTTAGACTCTTCATACCTTTCTAGCTCTGCTGTGGACTGTCTTGCACGATTACACTCCCATTTTTGTTGCATTTGATACAGAGCTGCTGCACCAACTCTGACAAGGTGCTCTATGTACATAAACATAAAGCTGAAAGCTGAATTTGAGAGACATTTGTACTTGGAAGGAATGTATCCAGAACTGGATTCTAATTCTGAAATGGTTCCGATCATTGAAGGACTAAAGTCTAATACAAAATGCAATATGAATTTGCTGAGAAGCTCTACTTAGTGAATATCAGGAAACCTTACAGAACATGTATCATACTGAAGTCCATATATCAGAGTCCTCTTTCTTTACATGTCCCTACAAATCAGCCTGTGCCTAACTTGGATTTGGGACAGCTTGCTTTGGAAAATCAATATAACCTCATAAAAGCCTGAAGCTAAAACCCACTAACATTCATTTCAGCTTATTCCATTGAATATCAAACTATTACTCTCAGCTTTATCTGACAGAAATCTGTCCTTGAGATGCTCAACGAAGCAAGGGTTCTGTTTTGATTCTTGAAGACAGCCGGCCCTCTCCTTCACTGAGGATGAGTGATCTCAGATTCAATTTCACTTCCCAGTCAAGGTGTTTGGTTTCTCAATATTTCATAAATGTCCTGCCCAGAAATGTATGTGACTGGAACCTGATCTACAGCAGGACAAAGTATATCCAAAAAGCCTGTTAAGTCACAGGGAGAGTCATTCAGGTCAACCCTTGGGTGAGGGAGTTCCCAGAACTTCAATTCTTATCACGCCATCAGGATGCCCAGGAAAGGAAGAAAAAAAAAAAGGCATCGTCATTACCACATTGACCTAATAGCACCTTACAAGAGCATGTTTTAAACTCGCAGTAAAATCCTGTGCAACGCATTATGTAGTGTGAGTACCCTGGATTTCCCACCCCACACCTTTTAAACCCTCTCAGCCCATGAAGCATTAACAAGATTACCGTGTCTTCCGAAAGGTAATTTCCCTGTAGGTCTGACAAGAACTTTAATCTCGGTGTCACGAGCATGAATTAATTCTATAAACAAAATACAGGTAAAACACTATTTTAACTTAGAAATTCAATTAAAATCTCTCATTATATTCCTAGGCTTTGGCATGCCAATGTTAAATATTCATAGTTTTATTTCCAACATATGAGTAACTCCATCCTTGTTAACAGAACTTCTCCATTCTCCTGGAATTGAAGACACCTTGAATTCCTGCGTTTTAAGAAAAAGATAGAGAACGTGGTCAAGATCTCCACGTACAAGAGGTTTTTTGTGGAGAGTATTTTAAAGGCTACCCACGTTCTAAGAAGTATATTTATGGAGTTTACATAAAAGAATACAGTCAAAAATCTGCTTGCAACAGCACATTAAAGACCTTTCAGTACTCCAGAGCAGCTGTGACCTGGTAAAATCTAATTATTTTTCACATGCCCTTTGGAATTCTCTAGGAATATGTACTCTATTTTCTAACCAGAGCCATAAGCACTGGGCCAGCCTCGGAATTAAGCTGAGAGATAGCTGGATGAGTACCATATACATCTTTTATAAGCATCCCACAGATCTGTGTTAAGGCTTAGCAACATGGCACAGCAACATAACCCTGGAATCTGTTAACTAATACAGCTAAGTCAGGCATGAGAAATACCAAATACACAACGCTTTTAAAAAATACCACGATAATCCTAAAAGAATCTCAGTTGGAGAAAAAAAAAAAAAAAAAAGAAATCAACAGGATAGCTGCAGCGTTTCCAAACTCCTAGCATTTTCACAGCCCACTATTCTGTCCCACATGAGACACGGGCATGCTGTAGTACCAGATGCATCGCTGCTCATATAATACATGTGCATATGTATCCATATGCCTATAATGTGCCTGATGTGCATTAAGATGTGTATGCAATACAGCTGATTATTCTGAGCTGGTTAGGGCACAGCTCGCTGCCAGGACTATCAATACAGACAATTACACCTTAACCTGAAGTCAATTTATTATTAGTTTTTACTCTCCTTGGGGAAAGATTAGAATTGAAGTGACAGCGAAAAAATCCTTTTCCTTCCTTATCAAGGAAAATCAATCCAGAAATTTTTTTTAATTAGTAGAATAAATATAGCATGAATATAACATTTCATACATCTAAGTATCAAATCCATCAAGCAGCATTGAAAAACTTATTAAAAACCTCTTGAAAAAGGATGAGGTTTGACACTTTTAAGTTTGGCTGGCTTTGTTTTTGAGAAAAGATACCAGCAGCAAATGAAATATTCAAACTTTACACAGAAGGTGCACCTACATGGCAGTTTCCATAGGATTTACGGAAGTCAAGCCCTCTTTGAAATCAATGGAGCTTGGCATTGTAGTCTTCTGATAGCAGCAAAAAGTGCAGATGGAGGATAACTAGGATCAGCGGAGACAGTTTTTGGGAGTCTGCCTTTCTCCAGACATTGGCTCCGCGCTGGAGAACTCCTTGGTCAAAACCCCGCATGGGGTGGCCAAGCTCACTTGTGCACGGCTAATGAAGAGAACGGGATGCTTATGAAGGCAGCAGCTGTCTACTGGGAAAGACACCCTTTTTGATGGAAAATTTAAAAAAAAAAAATAGAAACATCAACCGCATCTGCCAAAACCAACGCTACTCGCGTGCTTGTAAACTACAGGTAAAGGAAACTGGGTTTTATGAAAAAACACCTGGGGAAAAACGGTTTTCTAGTTTGCCCTTTAACTATCACATATTTTGGGTTGTGCTTAAAGGGCAGAAACGTCAGGAAAAATCCCTAAGGACTGCAGCCTGGCCAGGCCACCATCCCCCTCAGTCCCAGTCCCGCCGGGCACGATAAGGTATCTCCCGGTGAGCACTGTGCCTGGCGGAGCAGGAACCAGGCAGTTCGTATTCCAAAAGGAATCACCTCGGGAAAACCCTCCAATCTTCCAATACAGCAATACAACAGCTGTAGCCTGCAATGCCTCACACGAATGCCCCACAGCCAGGGAGGCGTCAGGGGAGCGACGGCGCTCACAGCCACGCGGCGTCTGGGACTGAGGATATTCATTGATTGATTTGTGGTTTAAACGGCGGGGAGGGGGGGAGGTTTAAGCGCCTTCGTGAAACTCGCGGCCTGTCCTGGTCCTTGGACGCAAAATCAGGGAACCGGGATCACCTGCCCGGCCCAAAACCGGGCACTAGGGGATGAACAGGGGGATGAACGGGGGGTGAAGGGGAGTCACCCCGCCCCGGCCACCAGCGGCACCACGGCTTCCCTGCCACGGGAGAAAAGGGTAAAGAAATCATTTAAAAGCCCCCCGTGCGGGACTGAGGCGCCACGTCCGCCTCCCCTCACACCCCCCCCCTTCAGCGTGAGGGGCCGTGGCGCCGCCGGCTGCGCCCCCTAGCGGCGGCCGCGCGCCACGCCCCGCGCCCGGCCCCGCCCCCCGTGACGTCCGGCCCC
>VYZR01010291.1:5847-37511 GCA_013400675.1 Oxylabes madagascariensis | reverse complement strand
CCGAGCCCCACGGCCGCTTGTTGTGTTTTTGGGTTTGGGTGCTTTTTTTTTTTTTTTTTTTTTTTTTTTTTGATTCCTGCTTAGTTTCCAAGCTCATCCCCTTGGTGAATAAAAGCTCAGCTCTTGCACAGACAGCTGCCTTTCTGGCTCAGTCCTGCTCTTTGAGGTCGCCTCAATTTTAATCTCCCTGACCGCAAAGGGGTTTGAGCTCAACCCTGGCACATCCAGGCAAAGTTGCAAGGAGTGTTGCAAACGCGAGGACGACTGTATGTAATTAACTAATTCATGGAATGCTGTTACCGACGGGTTATTAATTTGGGCTGAAGGCAAGTGGCTTCCCTTCTGCAAGGGATCAATTCTGGCCAGTTTACAGAGTGCAGTGGAGTATTTTCTACACCAGATTCACACCAAAATGCAGAATTACTTCACAATTAAATCTTAATCCCTTGCACGTTAGCTGAATGCATTTTCTCTTTGCCTCTTCGAAATAAGAAGATTCACATTTTGCATTTCCGTGTAAATCATTTCTACAAAGAAAAGGTATACAAAGAGGCTGAAAATGTTCTGACTTTAAAAAAACAGTTCATTATCCTGACCCCAGTTTCCTTGTCTAAAATATACTGCCCAAAAAGATAGAAGCATCAGTTATGCTCACCATCTGTTGCCTGGGGATATGGCATCTTAATGAACATTTCTTTGAATTAGACTGAAAAATGCATTTGTCAATTCAAGTGTATAAAGAAAAGAATTATTTGCTATAAAACAGAAAGATCAGTCTGTGTTTTCCTTGTCAATATATGCCACGCATTAGGTCATACTCAAGAGGTTTCAGTGCCCTTCCCTCCCTCAAAAGAAAACCCACCTTCAAGTTGCCTTTAATTTATTCCAAAACCATACAATACAGCCCTGTTTAAGATAGGGTTTCAAATATTTCATAAACAAAAGATATACCTGGGTTTACAGAAAGCCAATTATCTTAAAATACACTGAGTTTATTCTAATCCTACTTCATGCTGCTATCGAGCTTTTTTATTTTTCCATCCACATTTAATCACTCCGAAAAGCTGTATTTTTTCCTGTCTTCTGTGCTCCTCCTGTATACCAGAAACAGTGACAGCCCTTGGCATCTATTTAAAATGCTAATTCTCTCTTGGTTTTTTTTTTTTTGGTACACTTATGCCATTTTAACTGGAGAACAACCAGATAAATACTGCGAGTAATCAGCATGGGAAATTCTCTAAACTCTCTCAAAGAGTGATTTATTTTATTTTTTTATAACTCCCTCCTTTGCAGGCTGCCTCTGTTTTTCTCAACAGGAGACTTTGTTGTAATTAAAGCAGAGAAAACTGGACAGCAGCAAAAAACATCTGACTTGTGGCTCTTAAAAGCACAGGTTTTGTAGCATGTACCACCCCCCAGTGGGCAAAAAACTCTGTAGTAAACCACAGCCAGCTTTGATCTCCAGAAATAAAGTGGATGCATTTTACAGCACGAACAAAATAAAGACGAGTTCCTGGGTTGGGGTTTTTGGGGTTTGTTTTGGGTTGGGGTTTTTCCTGTGTCACCAGTAGCCAAAAGTTGTCAGATATTGTGTAAGGCCATGGTGACTAATCAAAGCAATTGCTGGGGTTTGCAAACTTTGCAGTTGCAGTTATTTGAAGTGGCTTCAGTTGGGAGATGGCCATCTTTGTCTCCTTGCAGCAGGAAGCATGGATGCTAATGGCTAGTTAGCTCTCGAGTTTTTCCCTTAATCACTTCAAAGCACAGGAATGCACGGAAGAATTAATAAGTGATTGCTTACATTTATTTTTAATAAGCAGCCAAATACCACTCAGGGCAGGAATCTTGAGAAGTGTTCAGTACATATCTTGTGGCATCACTAACTCTCTTCTGCCTTTCATGAGCTCTAAGAATCCAAACATTTTTCTAATTTTTTCAGGAGCAAACTTAGTGAGCAGGAGATGAGCAAACAACTGCTTTAAAAAGGAAAGAAAGAAAACTGCTGAAACTTTATCTAGTGTTTAAGTAATGTTTTTACATGTCAGGAGGTTTGGGCCAGAAACTCCGTATCAGGTATAATTCTACCTAAACTTGTCAAGAGGGGAAAAATAGATTTTTTTTTCCCCTTGAAACAACGGCAGCGTTTGTTCTCTATTCTTTTATTTAATGCCCAGACAAGTTACCTCAGCAGCAGCTCTCAAAAGAAAACCGAGAAGCCATAATTGGCTAAACTCAGAGAGCATTAAAACACAAAACTAAAATCCATTGCAAAAAAGACTCCCTCTCAAAGTGTTTTCTTAATGTGCAACCTTTCCTACAGCAGAGTAGTCAAAACAAGAGAGTGAGAAGGAATAGAGTAATAGTCTGGGTCTTTTCAACCCAGCATTTTCAAAACTAGGAAAGATTTTAGAAGTAAACTTCAGAAGAGAACCACTCGTAGTTCATTTCCATCCTCTACAGCACATACAGGTTTGGCTGATCTTAGGTGTGGAGTCAAGCTTTTACTCAGAATTCATTTCTAAGTCAGATTTACTTGCATTTGAGGGAAGATCACATAAAAATTTGCATTTTTTAGGACACTTGAGTTAGACTTAATAAGACACAAGCAGTATTATTCCTACTGCACAAGAAGTGGGGGCGAGTTTTCTGCAAGTAAATGAAGCCTACAACAAAAAACAGCCACAGAAAAATTTCACCAACATGCAGTGATACAGCCTGACTGAAGGGCTCAATCTCACTTTAACAAATTCCTCTGCATTTTTTACCCCTTGGAAAGACAGCTAGAGGACCTTCTGCTTGCCTAGCACCAGACAAAAGACTGGGGCACCTTCCTGAAATATGATGATCGTGGAAATTGCAGCTCCTAGACAGGGTGCTTAGAAAGCATTTTGCTGTCACTATCAACTAACCCTGAGTAATACACTTAAAGAAAACAAAGTGTGGACATTGTTTTAAGTCTAGATTAGCACTGTGGAACTTCTTTTAAAAGAAAAAAAAAAGTTGGTGAAGCTATTTAAGCTGCAGCCATGACCTTTGTAAGCACAACTGACATTATAAGCAGTAGATGGACTTTGCAAGTATTTTAAAAAATAAGCACATTTTGTCTCTGGTATGTTTCAAATTCTAAACAAATACAGAGCAAATTTCTGGAATAGAAGTACACTGGTTAAGCAAATTGGCTTATCAAGTATGCATATTCTAGTGGTGGCTTTGAGTAAGAGTTTTGTCTTTCACAACCTAAAAATACCTAGTAGTTTCCCTTTCCTCTGTTACTTTGATGGTAAGAAAGAAGCCACTGAGCTACCAGAGTTCCTGCTGGAGAACACAGAGGTAGATTAGAAATTCAAATAAGCATTGTGTGACCTCAAGTGAGGCAGGTCTTGATTTTGTTCACATTATATCACAGCTTGGAAAGAAATCTTTGACACTGTTTTTTAGAAAAAAATCCCAGCTTTTCAAATATACCAAAACAATTTATTTGGTTAAGCCATTGCCTGCCTAGAGTACAGCGAGTGCAGCTTGGACTCCATACTTTAGAGCAAATACAATGTTCTTCTTAGGTACTTTTTTTTTTTGTATAGTTCAACTGATGTTGAACATTTTAAAAAACGAGATGTCCCCTTAGCTGTACCACAGTGATAAGTCCACATGCAAGGCCCAGAGGTTCCTGCTATCTCTAGTAATTCACTTGCTTACACAGTCCCAGGAAAACTAATTTAACCATGTGGTTCAGGAAAGTTCAGGAAAACATTCAACTTGGGATGAAGAGCAAAAAGGCTGCTGTTCAGTTTTTCCAATGTTACTTCTGTTACCAAAAAAAAAGGGAGCGGTTTTTGCATTTAAAAATTTAATTTTAGCACAGAGTTTCTAAAATCTGGTCTGCTCAGAAATAATGGCTTCTTTCAAAACCATGTGTCCATGAAGCCTCCCAATCTGATGCTGCAGAAACCTGGACACAGTGTCTGTACCAGTGGGGGTCACTTCTCTTTTCATCCTGCCGGATCAGCTATAATGACTTGGTGTCAGGGAATATTTAGAGACAGCTCAAGAAGGGGAAAGTTGGAGCATGGCAGCAGGATTCCCTTCTTCTCTGTAGACAGATCACTGGAGCCTTTGATATGCAAAAACATTGTTTTCAGCTATAGCTTGAGATATAAAAGGGAAGTGCGAGATATCAAACAATCAAGACCTGAAGAAAACTATTCTAAGTTTAGAAAAGGGAGTGGGGGGTATAGTCTTAATCCACATTTTTGAAACAGTGTCGTCTTCTCCAAAGAGACCTTTTCTTTTTCTTGCTCTTGTTTTCACGTAATTTTGAGAGAAGGGATAAAAAAAATTCCAGGAACTTAATGAGCTTTAGTGCTTTCATTTTAATCCTACACATTACAGCTATTGTAATAGTGGCAATAAATGAAGAGATGACTATCAAATGAAGCACAGCGGAAACAGTTTATGTGCTAGAAAGGTAAAACAAATGAACTTTCTGTGTGTGCACAGATCTATGTAATGTATGCATACTAGAGCCAACGTTTTGCTTAATACTAACAAGTTTTTTACAGCTCAGAGTTCTAAAGAAAATTTATGATTTTAAGTACTTAAAAGTTATTGTAGCCTTCAAAGGCCTATTAAAGGAATTTATATTCCTATTTCACCATACCCTTCCAGAAAATACCTTCTATCACGACTTCACATTAGTTCCTAAGAGACACCATTTTTTTCCCACAGCTGTTAAGCTGCTGTTTATTTCAAAGTTTTAGGAATAGGACCTGGGTTTCTTTCCCCAAACACTTGAGTAATACAGAGCAAGAAAACTAGACACTGGAAGAATACAGAGCTTTTTTTGTTCCATTTCATAATGATTATATAATTTACCCAAATTATATAAGTTACCAATAAACATGCATTCCCTTCTATTCTAAAATGTGGCCACACAGATTGAGTTTTTGCCTTAAATAAAGCATACATAAAAATACTTGAGCCACAGCGGGGGTCTCTTATTTTGAGTTCTTTTTTTCATTGGACAGCTGCTGCAAACAAGATGCTGAAAACCAAGCTCAGAGGAGCACGAAAGCAGCAGCAGGAGAGAAGAGTCTTTTCCATTCCCTCACTGGGTGGTCACACCATCTCTCAAATGGGGGGCTTTGGGGTTTGTTTTTTTTTCTAATGGTTAACATGTTTCTATGAAAAAGAGCAGCAGAATTTGCATCTGTTTAAATGTATCACTGCATATTCTGTGTTGCTCTAAGGAGTGTGACTGGTCTGTTTCATAATAGACCTGCTACAAATTGCAAAAGACAGTTCTAAAACAGAGAGCGTTTGTGTTTAGGTCAAGTATTTTACGGAGGACCAGAAGCTGCTCTAGTTTAGCTCCCAGGAAGCAAGCATTACTCAGCACACTGTGCCTGCCAAGCGTTTTGGTTCCGAGGATCGTGCTCAGTCCCTTGGACAAACGTGAAGTCACACAAGGGAAAAGCCAGTAATCGTTAAGGGTTTGTTTAATTTCAGATTTAACCACTTTTATTTCGTTCAGACATGCTACCTACAAGCTCTCGGGGGGGCTTGGTGTCTCACTGGATACTTTATGCAGTAGCGATACGAAGCAGCCCTAGTTAAGAATGCTGTTTAAAAAAGAATTCATGTTCTGTAAGAAATACAGACAAAAGAAACAATATTTTTCTTCTTTTTAGAAATTTTACAGACTAAACCCACCTATGTGTTGCCAAAAAGCTGACACAGATGCCTGGCTAGTCCCTACCTCAGAATCAACATACTGCAAATGGGAAATATTCATATAATATTTTGGCAAAAATGCTTTCCCTTGCACCCAGTAACTAGTGAACAGTAATTAGCTCCCTTTACACTTAAAAACAAGCAGATCATCATCTACCTCTATTTACCAGGAACACAAAGCAAGCAACCATTTTGACCTCCTCCAAGGAGGTAACACTGGCATTTGACATCAGATGAAAAACATAATTTACAAATATTTTGTTACTCTCTGCCTTTATTTTTCTACTGAAACAAGGGGAAATACAGTTCCAGCAAAACTGCAGTACATGAAACTACACAGCTCTTCCTTTTTTGAAAGACCTCTGTGGATTTTGCTGAAATACCAATGCTTTGGGGAAACAAGGTGTGCTACTCATGTATAGGGGATGCAACTCTTAAAACTTGTGAGCACCAGTTGTTAATAATCCTAATTTCTTTGTTTTTATTTTTGCAGGACATTAAGAGTTCGAGGAAAGCTTTCAAAGGGGAGTTTTCTGGGAAGGAATTAATATTTTTGTGAGGGTTTTTTATAATGAAGAAAACCACCTGAATTGCCTGATGTTTCCGTGGTAAAGTAACTTGCATTCTTGCAGCACAGGAGGAATTCTTTCCTGCGTTACAAATTTGGAGGAAGTGTTAAAAAGTGAGAGCTGGAAAATGGTTCTCTGAAAGAGGTGTGGATGTATCAGGATGTAGCTACTGTACAAAGGTCATACTTGGATAATTCTGGAGAGGAAAAAGCATCCCTTTCCTGACCTCCTGAAGAGGCTGCAGTCCTTCCAGCCTCAGCATAATGAATGGTTTCTATCACGCGGCACTAGAGTTCCCTCCTCTGACTACTACGCTGCACAGAAGAGTTTGTAAGAGTTACAAAGAAAGTAATTCCTGCTAAAGGCATTAAACCAAACAAAAGAGGCTCTTCATTCACAGACTTTACACGAGGACAAAAATAGAAGGAAGCTGAAGCTTTTCTACGCTGGGGCCTGGTGTGCTTATGTACCATGATAAATCTTGGTTGGAATGCTCATTGAGTGTCGTGCCAGGAGCCAGGAAACACACACCACCACCACCAAGGACCATCTGAGTAAACACCATCGAGAAAAAACTGCTTCATGGAGTGAGCTGTAAGAGTGACTGGGCAGAAAGACATCCCTTTGCTGGATATCCTCAAGCACAAAATTTACTCATACCTTTATATACGGTAGGATCAATATTAATTTATTTTCCTTTTCATGCCTCTGAGAATTAAGTTCAATTAATATATGAACCCATAAGAGAAAAGGTCATGACACTGCTTAATGCATAGGTCATCTTGCAGGAGTTCTCACAACCCTAATTACAATGGTAATTGAATTATGTTGTCTTAAAAGCTATAAAAATGCTAATTACCTGAGCTCAGTGTACAAACACACTACCAATGCAAAGTACAATCTCAGTCTCAAGAGTTAATTTATACTATGCTGCTAATAAGGTGGGAAAATGTGGTTAAACCTGCCAAATAGACTCTTATGAGTGTGCTACTTAGTAAGACGACTTTTGAGAAGGACAAATATTTAAACATGAAATTAAGCATGTAATGAAATATTTCATCCAGTGAACTAGAAAGCCATAGCTCTACCAGTTATCTGCCAGTTGTAACATTCACCTTCCTGAACACTCAAGCTTGAAAACCAAGCAAAATAGCCCACAGTGTTTAAGTTACACACTGTGAAGTTGAGCACTGGGAAAGACTTGGGAAAAAGTCTTTACTGGTTTTCTCTTTTGTCTGCATTTTATGCTTTGCCTTTAGGGCTTTTTTTGAACTTCTGAAATAGCTACCACTAGGCTTCTTGTGGGTTCGGTAAGGGTTTTATAGTTCACTTAAGGGCTCCTGAGGAAGTTAGCTGGCTTAGGAATTACTTCTTATCTTTCAGATATAGAATGATTTACTTGAACTCTGGTGTGACTTCAGTTCTGTACTTATCTGGTATCTGTGAACAAAGATTGTCGGTACACATGAAATGTGAAGGAATCCTTAGAAAGAGTCTTGTTGCTCAAGCAAAATAATTCACAGATGAGGCAGACTTGATTATATTATTTTCATTCACTATGCAGAATAACCTATTAAGTTAATTGAATTAGTACAAGTAATAGAATTATCGATGTAAGGAAAAGAGAGTAAAATGCATCCACGCGCTTGAATTTTGGTTTAATGTGTGTTTCAGATGTCTTCTGTAATGTTGAAGTTGATTTTTTTATTGCGGTTTCTTCAATGATGTTCTGGATAATTTTGTTTGTTTGGTTTTTTTAGATTGTTGAAGATCAGAACTGTATAGAAATCTCATCATTCCTGACCATGATTAGTGTTACCTGGAGCATCTTCCTAGTTTGGACTAAAATAGGGCTGTTACTTGACATGGCACCTTATTCTGTTAGTGCCAAACCATGCCCTTCAGTATGTCGCTGTGATATGGGTTTCATATATTGTAATGATCGCGATTTGACGTCTATTCCTACAGGAATCCCAGAGGATGCAACTACCCTCTTCCTTCAGAACAATCAAATAAATAATGCTGGGATTCCTTCAGAACTGAAGAACTTGCTTAGGGTGGAAAGAATATATTTATACCGCAACAGCCTAGATGAATTCCCCACTAACCTCCCTAAGTACATTAAGGAACTGCATTTGCAGGAGAACAATATAAGGACCATTACTTATGATTCACTTTCAAAAATTCCTTATCTGGAAGAACTGCATTTGGATGATAATTCTGTTTCCGCCGTTAGCATCGAGGATGGAGCTTTCCGGGACAACATCTATCTCAGACTTCTTTTTCTCTCTCGAAATCACCTTAGCACCATTCCCTGGGGTTTGCCTAAAACCATAGAAGAGCTACGCTTGGATGATAATCGTATTTCCACAATTTCCGAGCTGTCCCTTCAAGACCTTACAAATCTAAAACGTCTTGTTTTAGATGGAAATCTTCTAAATAATCATGGATTAGGAGACAAAGTCTTCATGAATCTAGTCAATCTTACAGAATTGTCATTGGTCCGCAATTCACTCACAGCTGCACCGGTGAATTTGCCGGGAACAAACCTAAGAAAGCTTTATCTCCAAGAAAACCACATCAACCGCGTGCCACCCAATGCTTTCTCTTACTTACGGCAACTGTATCGACTAGATATGTCCAATAACAATCTCAGCAATTTACCTCAGGGTGTCTTTGATGACCTGGACAACATCACCCAACTTTTTCTTCGCAACAACCCTTGGCACTGCGGGTGCAAAATGAAATGGGTGCGTGACTGGTTACAGTCACTGCCTTTGAAAGTGAACGTACGTGGGCTGATGTGTCAGGCACCAGAAAAGGTGCGTGGGATGGCCATCAAAGACCTCAGCGCAGAGCTGTTTGACTGTAAGGACGATAGCGTGATAAGCACCATCCAAATCACTACTGCAGTACCAAACACGTTGTACCCGGCCCAGGGACACTGGCCCGTTTCTGTGACCAAACAACCCGACATCAAGACTCCCAACCTAAATAAGAACTACAGAACCACAGCCAGCCCGGTACGCAAAATCATTACGATATTTGTGAAATCCGTAAGCACAGAGACTATTCACATCTCCTGGAAAGTTGCACTACCAATGACTGCTCTGAGGCTGAGCTGGCTCAAGATGGGCCACAGCCCTGCCTTTGGATCTATAACTGAAACGATAGTTACCGGCGACAGGAGCGACTATTTGCTCACGGCTCTGGAACCAGATTCACCGTACCGTGTCTGCATGGTTCCCATGGAAACCAGCAACATCTATCTCTCCGACGAAACACCCGAATGCATCGAGACCGAGACGGCGCCCCTGAAGATGTACAACCCCACCACCACCCTGAACCGGGAGCAGGAGAAAGAACCTTACAAAAACTCCAGCCTGCCCTTGGCCGCCATCATCGGCGGCGCGGTGGCGCTGGTGGCCATCGGGCTGCTGGCCCTGGTCTGCTGGTACGTCCACAGGAACGGCTCCCTGTTCTCCCGGAACTGCACCTACAGCAAGGGACGCCGGAGAAAAGATGACTACGCCGAAGCGGGAACCAAGAAGGATAACTCCATCTTGGAGATCAGGGAGACTTCTTTCCAGATGATACCAATAACCAGTGACCAAGTGTCCAAGGAGGAATTTGTAATACACACCATTTTCCCACCTAACGGCATGAATCTGTACAAGAACAGCCACAGTGAAAGCAGTAGTAACAGGAGCTACAGAGACAGTGGTATTCCAGATTCAGATCATTCACACTCATGATACTGAGGGACGTGAAAGACTGGTTTGGGTTTTGTTGGGTTTTTTGGGTATGTTTTGTTTTTTAAAGAAAACAAGAAAAGACTGACTTAACAGTTGCTGTTCTACTGCAAAACACTGGATTAAAAGACTGACAAAGCAATGTACTGTACATTTGCCATATAATTTATATTTAAGAACTTTTTATTAAAAGTTTCAAATTTCAGGCTACTGCTGCGATTAATGTAGTGGGGATACCTGACCACAATTCTATATTTTAGTATTTTTTAGTAATTTGTACTGTATTTTCCTTGCTAATATTGAAGTTACAGACCATTTAACTTTTGTGTTCTACTGAGTAAGATGACTTGTTGACTGTGAAAGTGAATTTTCTTGCCGTGTTGAGCAGTCAGAACATTCATCTGAGATCCTTGTAAGTGTAAGCACAGACCATTTTTCACTTTGGTATCAATAAAATAATGTTGAACCTGGCAAATCAGGAAGATCAAAAAGTGGTTACAAAAACTCACAGAACTTCCAGTGTTGGGTCTATTAAATCTGTAAACCACAACAATATTCAATAAACAAAAATGCGTGTAGTAATGGGCAATATCAGCTGTCTGGATATATCCATTCAACAGTGGTGGAATCCAATTTAAATGAGAATAATCAAATTGATGACGTGCATGAGACTGAAGCTTTTGACAAGTGTTAAAAAAACCTAATCCCTAGAGGAAAGCATAATCAAATTCCTAACAAGGAATTAAAAAAAAAAAAAAAAAAAAAAGTGGTAAGCTCTACAAACCAAGGGGGTAGATAGAGTTTAGGAATAGATTTTTGGTTATCAGAATCAGTGGTCTGTATATTACGGAGAAAATAGTGATGGATGCTCACAGGCATTTGGGAGACAAGGGCAGGAAGACAGAGACAACACTTTGAAACTGCTTTGAAAAGAAAAAGGGCTGAAAGTGCAGTTTCACAAAAAAAAGAGAGCAGGACAAAACCCAAGGCATTAAGAGCAAGGTCTCAAACTGTGGTCCCAAAGGTGAGCAGAAAATGCGGAATGCAGCTATTCTGAAGCATATAGGAGTGTGTGTTCAGATACTGCTGTTACAGTCAGGAATACTGCCCATTACTGTCACAGTTATCCAGAAATTCCTTGGTAAATCTGTAAGGTAACATGTTTCTTTCTGCCTTCCTGCTGAACTATGAGCTATTTCATGTTTAAACCCCAATCCACTCTTTGTTGCAATAATCATTCTGTTTCTTCAACTAAAAACCAAAGTGCTTTGTACGCCCTTTGGCCAGTCTTGTGTGTGCCTTGATCCAACGCTACATGTATCAAGCTTTTAAAAACTAAGAAAAAAGGAAATAATAAAATACCCACTTTTTCATACATAACTTAACTATGACAAATACTGGTCTTATTCATGAATGAAGTTGAAAAAGTGTTTCAAAATTATGCTGCACCTCTGCAGTGCACTGATAAGAAACCCACTTGGAAGCTACTACTTTTTCAGGTCATGAGCTTCACCACTCTCTGTGTTCAGGTTAACAGTATTACACTTGCAGGTTTTCTTCATTATTAACTACTTGGAAAAAAAGTTTTCCCAACAGTGAACAGTGTGAACAACGAAAGGGAGGGAAGGCGTGGAGTTACAGCCCTCTGAAATACAGTTTTTAAAAGAAACAGCAAATGAAAAATATTTAATATTTCAGACAATATCTCAGACAAGAAGGAATGTATACTGAATGCAATTCAAATCTATGAGAATATTAGTGGTGCTTGGCCTGTTTCCCTAGGAGTAGTAAAGAATGAGAGATGAAAAGAAGACAGTGACCAACACTGAGACTGATGGTTTCAGGGATCAACCTGCAAATCTCCTACCAGGGATCCATCTAACCATGCAGACCCAAAATTTCCAGTAACACACATTTTTTTTCATCCTCATTTTCCAGATGTGCCCAGGGAAGTTCCTCTCCAAACGCCCCTGTACCATGGAACTGTTGACACTCACTTTTAAAAATGCCTCCTGCAGTTTCCTGAGCAGTGGAGGCGCAGCACTGTGCTTCCTTACTGACCTTATACAAACCCTGTCTCCTTTGCATGGAGCATTGAATGGATCCATGGAAAGGGGAGTGTAACGCTGAACAACGATGTGCTCAGCTCAGTGTAAGGCACTAAACAAGACTATTTCTCTCTGTTGTCCCATCTGGTGCCAGTCTAGGGAAGGGCAAGAAAGCAAAGACTGAGCATGGGGAGGCTCATTATGTTGATGTGGAAAAAGCTTCCCAAGCAGCGAGCGGGAAAGGAAAATGACACAGAGGGACTGGATGGACCTGTTCTTCGTCTGGTCTCACACAGGAGGATGGATCCCTGGTATCTGAGCCCATTTAATGGCTGGGTCACTGGCAAGAGAGCCTAGTTCTTTGCCAGCAGTTCTCCAGTAACAAAACTGAACGGGTTGTGTTGGATTTTCAAGCTATTTACAAACCTCTCTCCCAGCTGGCTCCAAATTTATGTTGTGAAAAAGGTAAAATGAGACTCAGTGACTGCTTTGCCTTCTGAGGCACCTAAGCCAGAAGTGCCTGGTAATGGTATGTACCAACTCCAGTGATGCCATGCAAGGTCATAAGAGTATAAAAAAGTTGGCATTTGAAGAGATAATTGTATGACAGTCTGAAGTAAAATCACTTTTCATGTGACATTTTTATCTGTGAGGCAGTAGGGTACAAATCCAACTTCAGTAAACCAACCCAGTTGTTCCTACTTTACCTTTCACCAGCAAGAGTGAAAACCTGGACAAGGCTCTGTCTTCCTCAGGAAACCAGGTCAGGCTTGCAGGAGAGCTGGTGTCCTCTTACCACAAGTGATGTCAATGCAAAAAATGGCACGCTGGAGTGTACAAGACCTTCCTCGGGTTCTACAGCAACTTTCACTCCACGCACATAATGTTAAATTAATTTGGCAAGTGAAAGATTGCTTTCAAACTAAACTGTGTGTTTTTTCCTTTGGCTGTTTATACAAATTTCTGTTCCTCTGCATGTCAGGCCCATCTCTTCAAGACTGCTGCTTTATCCTAGTGCTGCAGTTGCTGCATGCAGTGCTCCCCAGCACCATCATAAATCCCTCCTGTTAGACAGGTATATAGGCAGGCAAAGCGGATTACTGCGGTAGGCAGTTTATTCAACACGTTTATCAAAATATCATTAATCCACATTAAATTTACCTCAGTTTTTGAATTCCATGTTACTTCTGTGCACTGTTCAATATTTAATTGTGGAGCAAGGGGTGGGACTTTTTTTCAGTGTTGCCTAAATCTGTGTAAGTTCACTTGATCAGTACTCTTCACATTCAAACACTTATGCCCTTTTTAAATTTACATTGTTATCCTGAATAGCCCACAGTTCTGTTTTAACCTGAAAGCTGTTTCCAAAAACACCCTGATACTTTGGAAACCTTATTAATTTTGTCTCATCTTGGCACCTTCCAGAACTAGGGCCAGGAGCTAGACTCAACAATCCTGATGGGTCCTTTGAACTCAGTATATTCTATGATTCTGTGAGAAACTTGCTTCCTTTATAAGCTGTTGTTTCCTAGCTTTCTACCAGAGCCTGATGTGCAGCAACTGTTAGGGTTTTTTTTGATTGTTTTTTTCTTCTGGCTTTAACAGTACCAAATTCAAAGTATTATGGTCTTGGAACACAGTTTCCATCTCTCCTGCTAATGCACTAGTGAGCATGCAAGCTATCTTGTGCCAATGCTGTACATATTGAATGTAGAGCAGCAAATGCAATAAAGCAAGAGCAAAAATAATAAAGGCTTATTTGCTATTAAAATAATTTACTGATGACATAATGCATTAAAGCATGTATATAGACTTCCCTGCTAAGAGGATGAAATTTTGCACATTCACCTGCAGCTAAAGTTGGATAAGATCTTCAGAAGTGAGCTGGTAGATATGCCATCTGCCTGGATTTATCCAAACCACATTTGTTTGAGGTAGTTTTGGACAGAACCATAATTCACACGGGTACCCTCCACTTTCAAAATGCCTTAACCTTACTTCCAAATCCATATATTGTATCAGCATCACCTTGGGACTGATCTTTGTGTAATTAACTGTTTCTTTACTGATACCAGAACAGCCAGAGCTTCAAGCCACAGGCCAGCCACTTAACCATCAGTGTTTTTTTTTTTTCCAAAGCATAAAGTTACTCCAAACCTGCAGAGTTATCATCTTCCAAACTAGCCCAGAGTGATTCCATCAGAAAAAAACTCATTGAGTTCAGACATCAGAATTTTACCTTTTTTTTCTTCTTTGCAAATGCATTTAATTCTGGGGTGGTGGATAAGAGTCCGACCCTTGTGATGAAATTAGAGTCCTTCCAAACACTCTGAAGGTACAAACATGACACAGGTACTAAATTCCAGACACAGTTGCTTTAAAAGTTTTTTCTTTTGGTAAACATGAATGTTTGATTTAATAGTTATTTCATCAAATAATTTCTTGCTCCTCTCAAAAAACCTAGATCAAAGCAGAAAGTGGATCTCAGTAAAAGGGTGGCAAAGCAGATGCTCAAAACAAGCATCACCTTCCTTTCTCAGCACAGGACATCAAGTAAGATACTCACAGCACGGTAGTCTTTAAGTGATGCCTGAGGAACATTTCTCCCCTGGGGAAACCAAGACACTTCAAATGAGTGTTAAATAAGCATCCTCTGGTTTTTTGATGGTCTAAGGCAAAGGCATACAATACACATTTTGGCAGCCAAGCAAATGTCCATCATAAATGCCCTATGCCTGAAACCTGCAGGTCAGGACTGCAGATGTGAATTTTCCAACTTAACTGCTTTTCAGAGCCCCTTTTTGTTTTCTTAGGATGAAAATGCAATGGAGTCACAGTATAAAACCCCTCAAGATTAACAACATGAGCTGAGAACATCTTTTTTGATATCTGAAGCTGGACCTTCTAAGCTTAGCAAGAACACTCATAAATAAGTTATAAAAATAGAAGGGTCTTAATAGGGCTAATTAAATAATCTGACTTGTTCAAGCTGGTTGATAGTGTTCATACAGGCTGATACTCTGTCCTGAACAGCCCTCTTAAGTCATCAAAAACAGGGAGCAGATCATACCCAAGTGTTAGCACACGCTCCCATCCCCTTGCTGAGCTTAAGGAATATCTATCTATAGACAGAGCTGGGGAAGGTCTAATTGTTCAAACTCCAGGGGCTGCACCACTTTCTTTAATCGCTAACTGTGGGAACATCATTTACAAAAGGATGAAATTATGCACATTATGCATAATTTAATGTCCCTAATTTATGCAAAAGAGTTAAAAATTTATTTAGCTCAGAACAGCACATCCGATTTATGTAATACCGCTTCCTCCAGTGGCCTTAGTCCCTGATAAATGCCTACCAGGAAACAGGCTTTCCCCATGAAAACAGATATTTTTTGTGGATGTGGGGATCAGGTTTGTTTAATAATTTTTATTGTCTTCTTTTTTTTCTCTTTTTTTTTTTTTCTTTTTTTTTTGTAAATAATTTTACTGCAAATCTTTCAGTTTTTAATGGAATACAAAAGCCAAGTGGTTGATAATTTTAAACAAATGCCCTCAGACACGGCAGGTGCTGGTGTGACAAAAGATGTCCCCACAAACTGCTTTCCCATCTCACCTCACAATAATGCTTTCCAGGGTTTGAACTTGAAGCCTTGCTTTTATTGCAAGGATTGCACAAAGGTAATGAAATCTGTTTTCACGACTGCAGGATGAAAACTGGGGACCTCTAAATTTTGGGATGCACACGAGCAGTTGTATTTCCATGCAGGCATGGCTTAGAAGCAGCGCCTTTCAGGCTAGGTTACACACAGGAGACCACGGCAAATCTAAGCCTTTGTCCACCTCTGAGCCTGCTGTATTAACAAAATTTCCTAAATTACTAGACCAAGCATCAGCAGCTTTAACAGGCAGTAAGAGAAAGCCTCCTTATCTTACACATCATCTTTAGCTACCGGGTTTGTGTGTCTTAAAGTGGAGTTAATTTGGCTTCCTTAAGTGTTGTTTTTTCATGGATTCGACGAGGAAGTACAGAAGTAACAGTTTTTAAAGAGGTACACCCTTCTACCAAGGAATGCTGATGAAGTAGAGGATTTAAGAAATAATATTTTAACCCTCATTCCAGAATTCCATCCCAAATACAAGCCTGCGTAAACCCTACACACATCTGATTGTGTGTACAATATGCTCACCCCCTTTAAGCCACATTTCATGGACACAAGTTATTTGCACTGTGCTGCTCCCCAAACTGTTTTCATTTTCTACACAGTTTGAGCAACAACGTAAGAATGTGGATAGGTACAGAATCTGTGGTGTTTTGCTTGTTTACCTTGTTTCAGTAATCTGCTCAAGAAACATTAAGACACTTATTTCCAAAGCCTGATGGAATAAATTGCTGCCCACGAGGAACATGAGCTCATTAATAGAAAGAAAGCCATATACAGGGAAATGCTAACCCAGTGAGTAAATACAATTTTAGGGCATTAGCTGATAACACAGAACCTCCACCTCATGTCTTTAAAGCAATTATTTTACCTTAAGAACTCCTTAATGGCATGTAACCTACTTCATCCACTAAAAACCTTTTCATTTCTCCCTGATACAGAAATGACATACAGCATGCTAAAATAAAAATTAGGAAAACCACCACAGTACTTCCAGTCTTGGAAGTTTTTCTGGTTGCTGAAATTCAGCACTTTGCAGCCCAATGAAGCAAGCAGGCAGGAGAATATCACTGAGGGAGCTAAAATGCTGACCTCGTGAAATTGGATAAAGGAAAAAAGGCAGTGATAGAACTGCACGTAGGACCTCACCACCTGCACCATGGCTGTCTCAGACAGACCCTCACCCATCCCAGTGAGGCACCTTGGTGCTTTTGACCACAGGAAAATTTGTAAGTACCTTTAAGGGTCAAAAAGGTTGAGCACCAGCAGGACAACCACCATCGCTAAGCTCTTCTTTCTATTCTTTCTTTTTTTTCTTTTCTCCTTTGTTAGTTAAATAAAGCTCACTGAGAGAGTTTGTTCAGTAAACAGGACTGTAATGCGTGTAAAAACCTCTTCATTGCTAACTGCACTTGTTGATACATAGTGGAATAGTGCTGAATCTCCTTAAAGAGTTTGCACTTAAATCCAGGGCAGGCACATCACAAAATATTTTCCCTGGAAATCTCCACTATTTCCTGACCTTACAGATACATGATGTTAAGGGTGGGGGGAACAAGATAATAATATGTTCCTAGGAAGTTGCTCTTACCACTGTTGCTTTCCTGTGTTCCATATATGAATTTAAGAAGTCAAAATAAACAAGATCATTTAAAGAGAATTTTGGAGGAGAGGCGCAATACCACAAAATCACATTTCTGCTACTGAGAATTGAATTATGCTGAACAGCTACTTGGTTTACCACAACTTATCTGTCTCAGGAAATGCTCACATCTTTCATTATCTGCTGGCCTAGGGACAGAGCTGCAGTGATCAGAGCGTTCCTTGGGTACAGACAGAGGCATTAAAAGGAGCCAAATATACATGAACAAAACTCATAGGGACTGATTTTATCAAAAAAAAAAAAAAAGTCCTAAATTTCTGTGTTTCGTCCAAAACATTTTGTCCCAAACTCTGAAATATATTACTATCCTACACTATTCTTAAAAAAGAAAAAAAAAAAAAAACACAACCAAACAAATAGCTAATCTTTCAAGCAGGGAAGATTTGATGTAATGCCCAACTTTACCCGTAAAATAAGTTTTAAAGGTTTTGTTTATATGACTTCATACCCAATGCTATGATGAGCACATGTTTATTGAGGACCTCCCCAGTGTTTTTCAATACATGTTCTGCACAGAAGTAAATGGCTGTTTGTGCAGTACAGTTCCCATCCACTTTCCCTTCCCATATTCCCTGTGTTATCAACTGACTTCTTTAACACTTCTATCCTTTTAGTCATTAAATACTAAAAGTGCAAGAAGTGGTTTGTCAAAATTTTTTTAGGGTCTTAGAGATGTGAGACGGAAAGGACGGAGACATTATACTAGAGTGCTGATTAGAGGGAAAAGGGTGCTATTATATGCTGCAGGGAGATTTTCCTTGTTTTACTGAAAGGAAAAAAAAAAACCCCAAACTTTCACAAACACAGCTATTTTGACAAAAGGACCTGCTCATGCAAGAAACACATCTTGTCCCCAAAGCAACCACACCACTTTGGGAAGGGAGGGAAGAGAGTGTCTCTCTTTGATATGGATTTCAAGGTGATAACCTGTATCCAATGAAGGAGCACCCCGCTGGTAGAGTCAGAATAAGTTGAATTGTCTTGATATCCATTTTAAACTCAATGCTGGTGTTGCTGCAGAACTAGGGAGCAAAGCAACCCAGGCTCAGGGACTTCAAATAAACCCCCAAACAAATCAAAAAACAACCAACCCTGCAAAATCCTCAAAAAGCACCTATCAAAGTGATTTCAATCCAGTGATCCGGTACACAGTCAAAGGATGTAAGCTCCTCTAATCCCACTCTTTGAGCTCCTCCAGGCTCCAGCCCCCGTTGCCATGGCCCTGCAAAGGACAGGAGCCCCACAGGCCTGAGGGCTGCTGGCTGTGGGTTTCACACGGCAAAAACAGCTTGGGAGGCGAGGAGCATGAACGGCACCCATTCCACTCCAGGAGGTTTTATTGCAATGAGTTCAGCCCTGGGCAGGCTGCCATCATCAGCATATTTCTGACAGGTATTTTATTTTTCCTCCACAGAATCCCTAACGCTACTGAAAGCGCTCACTGCTACATTAGATACTGCTGGTTTATTTAGATAAAAGAAAATAAAATTTAGAATTACCTACTGTTCTCCTTTGTGCTAATAAAGACTAACTTTATCCTTCAGTATAATCCCGCCAAATCAATTAAAACGCATTCAGTGGGTTGAAAGGATACCAGTGAAGTATTAACAAAAGCCTGGCTTGGATTATGCAAAATTTTTGCACCAATTGACTGATGCAAAGATTTCTGCAGCAATACTTTCAGGAAAAGAAAATAAATCCAGCTCTTCAAAATGTGTCTTACTCTGTTTTGCTCAGCAGCTCTAGGAAGTTATTAGGTCAAACTCCCACAACAGTGACCTCTTTCTGAGGTTTGCCAGTCAATATGTGAGTGATGAGTGAAGTCTCCCAAACTCATTCATGGCAATCTCTACAGTGCTGATACAAACTGGAGCTTAAGGATATTAACTAGGAAAATGTCTTAAAAGAGAAGCAGCTCATGTCTGGGTATGCTTGGGTGCATCAGCGTCAGCCGAGGAACCCATCTAGGACATGCCTGAGCCTTCCCAGGAATGAAGCCGAATTCCTGAGGATGGGGAAATAAACCATGCTAGGTGTCAATGGGGGCTGGAGACATGCCAAGGCATCTGTTCCCATGTCTTACAACCAGCTAAAATGCCACGATGGAGGGGAAAAAACAATTTTTCCCCTGCTGAGAAGGAGCTCCGGCAGGTGCTGTTACCTGGGCTAGGTCTGGCCAGCAGACAGTCAATACTGCTTCCTTTGCAAAAAGCAAACCCTGGGATAACCTTTCATCTGTCAAACAAGCCAGGGATCATGCTTTCTAGTGCTTTCACATTGGTAGGAAGCTGCCTCTGACATCTCCCCCCAGGGCTTGATCATACAACGACGGAAAAGTAGGGAATTTTAAAGACGCTGGCAAGCGTTTGGTCTTTCAAAATGTCACCGCTAATCTCCACATCACCCAGCCTGCTCGGTAATCAAGATAGAGGAACTGTACAAGTGCAAATTAGTGTCACTTATGTCCTGGAAACAAGTAAGAAAGAGGCTATGGAATAAGTATGCCCAAAAGCAACATCAAATTTATTCTCCATGATCAGATGAGAGATTTACTGAAGTTTACTTCACCTTACCCAGAAGAAAAAAACCCAAACAAACATGAAGATATCTCTATGACATTTACCATCTGGCTGAGCAGGTTAGCGGTGTATTATTGCTGTACCCTACTCAATAGCAGTGAGAACAGGGAGGCAAGGAGTGGTTCTGAGCTCCCACAGCCATTTTCAAACACTTCCAAGATAGAAGACTCGTCTTCTGCAAGATCTGATTTACTTTTTTCTTTTGGGTCCATTAACAGAAAAATTAACAGTAGCACTAGTGCTATTTTAGGACATTATGGCATCCCAACGACCTGATGTGAGTAAACAGAATAAATTTTGGGGGGGTCACCTGTTGAGGTGCAGGACAGACATCTAAAAGCAGCTCTGTTATCAATCCCGAGATGTCGCACGCCAGCCTGAAGCATCTCTCTCTTTCAAAGGAGGGCAGCAGCACTGTGAGCCCACGGATGAGCAACCTCAGCACAGGACTGGGAGAGCACATGAAAAACTGCCAACGTTTCCCTGAAGCACTGAAGCACAACAGGGAAGCGGCCAATTCATACGTGGGCACTAGGAAGTTGTCCAAGACCTTTATACCCTTATTCTTCTGGGAGCTGACCCAGATTTGACTATTACTCTAATGCTAAAAAAACCACTCGCTACTTAATACCTGCGGTATGTGATTATATGCTGATGATGCAGGCTCCTTGAACGCTGCAAAGTGCTGGGGGGTATTTGTTGTTAAATCGACAGTTTTGCAGGAGTAATCACTGTACCTGCCTAGAAAAAACCTCAGTATTTCCTATCTGGGGAAAGGCAACAGTGTTAATTGCAGGTATTTCATGTTGGAAGAAAACTAGCAGGAAAAGAAAAACAAACGCCACTTCCACCCACTCCTCCAACCACAGTGATCAACTTACACATTCCAATTTTATTTTAAAAAAATGAAAATATTCTGTGTCCAGAACAGTCTTTTTTTAAAATGTGCTTTGTAAGGCCTTTTTTGTAACATTCTTCCTTTACTAATGATTTTTAAATGTTCTTCTAATTAGTTTGAAAGGGACCAGTAATTTTTGGCTCAGCTGTAGCAGCAATAGAAGGAATCAGAACAACATGCCAGAGGAATGTAAAATGTACTAACCAGATACGAAGTCAGCTACACAATACTGAAATCCACTCAAGTCCACATCAGATTGTCTATTTAACAGTAGAGTTTGTGATATTTACTCTGCCATTCAAGAACACTCTTCACATGACACTTACCCTGATCTCTCAAAACCACATATTATATAGCCATAGTGCAAATGGGAACACTAGTGCTCTAAATCTATTCCCCATTTTATTTGAAAGCATAATGTATACTAACAAATTATTTTTCCTTTTAAATTACATTTCATTAGTCTTTGTCCTTTAAAATAAAGATACAAGCACGTGGCCAGATATTTTTCTGTATACAGCATCATCATTCTTATGATAAAATTAATAGGTCTTCCACGCAAATTCTGCTAAGCCACCAAAAGTAAAGAGTGAGAAAATTACAATACTAATATTAATTTATTAAGCTACTTTCAAATGCCTTCAGCTTCCTTCTTTTTTTTTTTTTTTGTTTGCAGCATTATAGAGCCACTTGATAAAGCCAAACTGCAGATGTCCAGCCCTTTGTTTACTAAGGTAACTGCGGCTGAAAACGAAATGGAAGTGACAGCACCAGGGCTACCTCGCCTTGCCAGCAGCAACGCTGCGCTGGAGCGGCTGCTGCTGGAGGAGATTAAACTGTAGAAACTCTGAAGGATGACATAGCTGGGGAGCTCTGCAGTTCAGACTGGCAAGGAGGCAGGATTGGGAGCCTTGGAGAGCTGCCACCACCTCCCTCCTACGAACCACGGTGTCCCCTTCCCACTATGCCGTTTTCTGGGCTGTAGCAGTATGTTTTCTCAGACCTGCCACCCATATGGACACTTGGACACGTTACACCAAGTCAATCATACTGGCCACTCCATAAACCAAGCCTGCCACATTCATACCTCTGCCAGCACTAATTCTGCTGCTTTTTGAGGAGCTGACAGAACTCTGCTGTGCTGCAAGCAGAGGTTCGTCGCAGCCACGTGAACATACTGTGGGTTCACAAGACAAATAAAAGCTCTCAACTTTTATTTGCAGGTTGTCCAGCAAAATTCTCTCGTTACAGACACATCTATTTCACAGCAAATTTATATTTTTTCAACTTTCATAAAGCAGGTGCTTTTGAAGGCAAGTGCTATGATGCTTGGTGCTTAGGACTGCGTTTTAAGTAACAAAAGCTAAAAGGCTCTGATTGATCAAAGCTTTTTTTTAAATCAGATCAACTGTTTCACGCTGTTGAAAGTAAAGAGAACAAATCCAGGCAATATTTTCTATTTCCCACTCCTACTCTTAGAAACACATGTGACATTTATAAACACAGTGTAAAAACTCATTAATACTCTATGTTGACCTATTAAAAAGGGTTATTGGCTTAACACAATAGGAGACATTTCCATGGAAAACAGGCAAGGAAAGGAGAGAACAGCTCAAGATAAGCCACCTCTCCACAAACAGGCTCAAAGGATGAGATCATTAAATGAGTGTTAAAAGCTTCTAACATTTTTCACCTCCTCTCTGCTCATTTCAAAACTAGCTTAAAACCACAGAATAAAAGCCAAGCGAACATCCCAGTACATTTTAAAAGGCAATTCTCTCTCAAAGGGCTGATAGCAGGCAGGGAGTGGGAGAAAGGTTTATTTTAGTTGAGCTAATCTGACAGACTGGCACCTACTCAGAGGTGTTGGAAGACGTCTGGCGCATCCACACACCCACCAAGAGCAGCACTAAATTCTCAGAGAAAACAGGGCTGCCTATGCACTAAGTTCCCTTTTTAAGTACTTCTCCCTAGAAGCTTTGTTCTTGCTTTTCAAAGAAATCATTTAAAGCGAGCTCCCAATAAATGTGTTCTGGGGGGAGACACTTCCAACACTTGACCTTGGGGTTTGCCAAACCCAGCAAATGCTCGAGGCACCGTGCCCAGGGAAGCACCAAAAAGAGTGAGAAATCATCTGCCTGCCAGATGAAGTGGAGTCCATATATTCATACCCCATGCAGCCTTCTAAAGCCATCCTTCAGCTTAAATGATTGTGGTTTGCTTGTTTTTTTTTTTTCTACCATAAACTTACAGAAAACAATCCTAGTTCCTCTCAGCTTATGCTCTTCTAGGCTGAAGCCAAGCTCTTCCAGGCTACTGGTAAAATGCTGGCTGATCCCTCCACCATTATCCTAATTATCCTTCCTTGACCTGTGGCTGTTTAAACTCATCTTCCTAAGTACAAGATAGGACACCTTCATTCGTTACTGCTCCCAAATGGTGATGTTGAGCTTATAGAAGGAATTCGTATCATCTGTCCTTAAGCACATGACATTCTGCTGAAACCAATTAATGGCAGAGGAAAGCAGTTCTTCTCACTTAATAATCCACTCCTCCCCCGCCTTGCCAGCAGTGTCTCTCAGCTTTGGAGTTGGCAAATTTATTTAGCAAGCTTTTAATTCTTCTGTAAAGGCTGCTAATGAAAATATTAAATAAAGCACGATTTGATCTTTGAGGAGCTCCAGCAGTACTTCGCAGAAACTTGCAGCGATAAAAAGGTTATCAAGAATGACAGCACTGAAAGACTCCAGTCTTTAAAGGTATCTTAACCACCTCAAAAGCCCTTCTTGCAGGAGACAGGATTACCATGATGCAATCAAATTACGCCCAATTATCTCAAGTATTTTGAGCATTTGTGCCAGCCACCCACCCCAAAAGAAACAAAAACTGAAATAACACTGTTTGACACACACAGATGCAGCAAGCCCAGTGGCCACTTCTATTCAAACTAATCCAGAAAGAAGGTCATTGTCATCGTCTCCTGGTTCCCCCAAGGTGTCCCTCTCATGCACATGAAGATGCTTTCTTTGCATCACGAAACAGCTTGCAAAGCACAGATCCCCTATGATACTGCAATTAGCTAATTTCCTACACTGATATCTCTTATACAGCGAACAGCATTTTAATTAATTCTCTAAATATATATTCGTCCAATAGGTTGAACCTTAATTAAAATTAGAAGTTCCTGATAGCATCTTCTTATCTGGTTACAGACGCATTTTTTTTAAATTTGCGGTGATGATATCGCAACCACATTAAAAGGAATACATATTGAATTTTATGTTCTTTCAGTTCAGCATAACACTAAGAAAATTAATTCAATCTGCATTTACACTAACAGAATCTGTCTCCCGCTTCAGTAATAAATATTTTTGCTTTGTTTCAAACACAAATTTTACAAAACTGTTTTAAACTTTGCCCTGGGCACGTCTCTGACCAGCAGAGATCTGCCGATGCTTAATCTCATATTTCATTAGTTATTGCTTAATTAGAAACCCATTTGAAAGAAGTTGAATAAAAATGGACTGTTTAATTATCGTGAGACATGAAAGCGGCAGAAAGTTCTTTGTAATCCAAGCTGCTCCTCAGCAAGTTTTTATCGTGCTTATCACAGACATCATACGTGACTTTGCCGTCTATCTCTCTCTCAGCCCTGCATCTCCTGATGCAGCTCTTCAGTCAGCACATCTGATCTGCCACGACTCCTACATTCATCTTCACACAGCTCCCCTGGCATCAGGGAACACCACAATCCCGCGGCTGGGAGACCAGGAGCAGCACCACCACACGCTTCCCAGGCCCCACCCTGTGCTTTAGCACACTTTAAACCAAAAGATCAGCACAGCAACCAGGGGGAAAACTCCAGCAATATCGTTCAGCTGCGACGAGTGCACAACTAACCAGGAGGACTTCTCAAACCTAGCAGGGTTTATTGCAGCTCTAAAGCAAGCAGGGCTTCTTTGGTACTAGTACTACCCTTAAATATTGACTAAGAAACTAAAAAAGTTTATCCTGAGTCTCTCTAAACTGCAGCCTTTTCTCTTTATAGCCAACCAATTAACAAAACCAGCAAGTTTACAATGCAAATACAGAATGACCAAGTTAGTATCTATTACATGCACAACTAAACACCAAATTGTATCAGTATTTCCCCTTGTTCAGGAAGCATTTACACACGAATGCCAAATTACGTTCTGTTTTCAGGCTTGGGCACCCGATTATAATTTCAGCTTTCTGATATAAACAAAATGTGGTCAAAACCTTCAATTTATCTGAGAAGCATTCCCAAACTGTGCCTGAAACCACTCTCTGAAATGCTTATTTGTGAATTGTAAATTGAAGTGTTACTGCTCTGTATTATGCAAATAGCCAAATTCTAGCACTGTAAGAGAAGCAATGAGCTTGTTATCCTGTCAGTCCTGCAAGCAGACACTTTCTTAGAACATCATTTCCAAAACAGCTTGTTTGCTCCCTTAACTGTACTAGTTTTGATACTAATGAAGGATTTACCACCACCTTAAATGAGATGAGTCACCCAACAATGAGCACTTCTGAAAAGTCGACGATTATCTTTAACTTGGAATGCAAACAATATCCTCATACTTATCAAAAATTCCCGTAAAAGCATTTATGCTAACAAACACAAGATATCCAGTGGAACTGAGAAACAGAAAAGTAAGACGGCGGGTATCAGGACTCTTGGTAAATAAGCACCACACGGTGCATTCCGTCAGTGCAACTATTATCTTTGCTTGGGTGTTCAACAACTGGTTTTAGGTAGATAAATTATACAGCTAAACAGTTGTATGTGAAAAATAAGAGTACGTGCAACTGTCTTAAAGTGAGATCATATACATCCCGACAGCCATCCTGTATGGGAAAATTACGCATATGGTGCGTGTGGGTGGAGTGAAACCACAACGGGACGAGCGCTACCTCGCTGCATCTCCCTCAGGCAGGCCGGGGTGGAGGGCTCAGAGGAGAGCGGGCACCTGTCAGATCCGTCAGCGCATAAATCAGTGCATCGGTATCAGCAGCTTGAGTCACGTGCATCCCACTAAATCCTGCAATGTTACCTCATCCCTGCAGCAAGCCCTGGCAGACAGACGCTGCCTCCCACCCAGGGAACGCCTTGCAGGTGGCGGGTGACACCAGGACAGGCTGTGCCAGGGCTGGCTGTCCGGCACACCAAACCACACCTGCCGTGCCGTGCCACGCCACGCCAACCAGCACACGGCACCACACCGACCAGCTGGGACACAGGATGCCCACCTCCCGCAGGCCTGGCAGCACCCAACAGCCAGCCAGGGATTTGCTCCAAGGAAGTTGCAGCCCCAGGGACAGCACAGATGTGCCTTCCACAATGGACAATGTGGTGACAGACATCCCACACCACCAGTCCTCATCGCTCTGCTACTACAGCACGGAGCCTCCTGGCCTGGCTGGAGTGCAAGGCAGGAATCAATCCAGGAGTAGTGCTGGAAGCAAACAGGATTCTGAAAGCAGGAACACATCTGAGCCCTCAGCCCATGCTATTTCATTCCAGAGCAGTTAGCATCACGTTTACTTATATTCAATCCTTTGCTTCATTTAAACTGACTTCGTTTTTACAAAGAAAAGCTCAATTTTAATGTATTTCTTTAATCCTTCCCACAGCATTATGCTACTTCCTTTACAACTTGTGTTAGAGAGCAGCTTCCCGTATCTGTGCATTTTTTTCTTCAGGACAGAGGTTTCAGACACATCTGTCAAGTTGAATGGAAATAGGGAAAAGCTAAGCTCTAGTGTCTTGGGATAAGAAAACACTGACAGTGTTTGCATGCTGCAGCTGAAAACAATAAACTGAGGAAGCATCAAGGGGTGTTCCTAATCAGCAGACAGGAGCAGGGAGCAGAAATAAGGCTCAGAGAGAAGAAAAGGAATTGATTTGGAACTGGAAGAGCCACCTCTGTTTCCTCTCATTTTTCACAGCTATAAATTAGATATTCATCTCCATACCTGATTCGTGAGGCTGGTTTAAAAGCTGCTAACAGGGTCTGCACAGCTTGCAGGCTTATCTTATGCATGTTATGCATGAACAAAGAGTTAAACCCACAGCATTATTAGAGGTGCCATCAGAAATCATGTTGGGGAAAAAAGGGTATTTGAATATATTTTTCTTTCTGAAATATCAACACATGCAGAGCTGGCCTGCAATGTAAATGAAGCAAGGGAGTGCTTCCTCTTAAAATGCATTGATACTGCTTGAGTGAGAAGTTTGCTGCTGATGGGTTTTATGTGCATCTAAGCTGAGCCAAGTGAGCTCAAGACAATCTAGCAATTCCACCATTTACCATGCTGCAGTGAAATAAGGCTTTTTGCTTCTTCCTAACTATGTTCTCAGACTGCACAACAGATTATCTATTCCCACTACCCTATAAATGACAGTGCTGCTGTAATATTTAGTAATGTATTTCCAAATGTTAAAAAAAGGCAAACAATGAGAAGGAACAGCAAACACAGAATAAGAGGCTACTGTCCATGCTTCCACAAACACTTGAGCCAAGTGTACTTACACACTAGCATAAATCAAACAGGCATAATCCAATTTAAATACAAGTCCTGCTAGGCTTTTTCATTAATGCATGGTTTATGCTTTTGTCATCTTTTGACTAATTTTATTACATAATACTGAGAGATTTACTATATTACATTACAGCTCGCCTAGTCATAACAGAATTGAAAAAGTTAATTTTGTTTCTCTGTTTCAGAAGCTAGAGAGTGTATTATGTCGTGCTGGTTTTCAATCACTCCATTTTTCTGAAATTCCCCTTTTGTTCCCTCTTCCCGTTCCACATTAAGAAATACACTTCCTATGTACTATTGCTCTTTGAAAAGCATACCAAAGAATGCTGCCATCCTGCTACGTGCTGCCTCTCAAAAAAAACCAGATCTTTAAATTTTTTAGTTTCTTGTCTATTTTGTTCCATCCTATTTTTTCAGGGTCTCTGGCCAAGCAGTAATAGCTCAGCAGTCCAGCACTGACCTCACGGGAAAAAAGATACAGGGCCTCCCTGCCTTCGTATTTCCCTTACTTGAAACAGCACAAGTAATTCCACTTAATTTGGGGAGGTACATTTACAGCCCATTTTTGAAGATGGGAACATAACTCTGGTGGGTTGTAACTAGCTTTTCGTCTTTTTTGTATGGTCTTCCTTAAACAGCTGCTACAGAACAGCATCAGAGGCAGGAAGATGCTCTGCTCTGAGATGGCTGCACTTGGGAATGAATCACCACAGACAGAGCAGCACCACAAGGAATAAACCCATTGCTGAACGTTATGTGTGCACTTCTGTCCATTTCCCTGTCTAACTGGGCTTCTTCTTGGTTTTATTCTTAAATAGTTTATTCAAATTTCTTAGTTCCTCAGCATCAATACACACGAGGACCCAACCAGAGCACAGAAAATTGTCCACAGCAAAGGCTCCTGTGCCTATATCCCCAAACTAGTATGGCTTAGAAATTCCAATCTAGTGCCCCAGCTGTTAATGAAAAAAGAGATTTTGGCCCAGAAGACTGTGTAATTTAAAGAAGAGCAGAAAAAATCAAACAATAGGAAGACAACCATTATTAGTGTGCTGCACATACAGCATGGCACAGGTCAAAAACACATTTAAAAAACGGAAGGTATGTTACTGATAAAAACAACTTCTACAACACACAGAGGATAATATACCTATTATTAGGGATTTTCTAGCCTTTTTATTTGCAACTCATTTTAAAAGGACTGCTCAGGGAGTGCTGCTGGTTCCAGACTAATTACTTCCAGATTGTGTCAGATTTTCCCACACACAGAAACAAGTAGCATGCTGAATTTGGTCATGTCAAGGTGTTTCCATCAGCTGCTTCATAACCACTTCAGGAAACTCATCTAGATGCAATTATAGCTTGACTGCAAAGTTTTTGTTCTTTTGGGGTTTTCTTTAAATACCGGACCACAAAAATCATGTCCCTCATTCAATTCCCACTAAAGTAAATAGGATGGTTTCCATAGACTTTACTTTGATGACTTCTGGAGGAGGTTTCATAAAAAGATGAACAATAAATCTCTTCATCTACCAGGGAGAGAGGTTAATCTCTTATTCTTAATGCTTGCACATCAAAGAACTCCAGCATTGCACAGGATTGCAGCACATGAAGTCCAATAGATGGCTACATGATAGTCGTAATTTGAAATGAAGAATACTGACATAAAACACACCTCCACAACTAAGGACTTGGATTCAAAAATACTAAGCTCTTCTCTGTGAAGTAGCATGTTATCAATTCAAAGAGATTAATCTTTAAGTTAGAAAAAAATAAAAAGCCACTAATTTCATTCATAGATCTTCTCTTCATTCCCCTACAACTAACATATAGCAAACCTGACCAGAGTAGGGTGTACTTCTACACCTTCAATTTGCCACAGAGCATAGTAAGACACACTTACATGTATTTTCTCTCCAGATGACATAGTTGAAGGCAAAAACCATTTAAACACCACTAGGAATGGAGGAATACTTTAAACCCTTTCCCAAGATCAGAGTTACAGCCACCACACAGAAGGTTCTCAGCACAGTCCTCCTCAGGAGATACTACTCCCAAGAAGCACTTGGAAAGAAAACAACTGTTTGCCTGAAAGCCCTTTACAGAAACCTCAGTTCCAAATCCAGACTCAGGTGGTGCCACGTGGTAGAGGTGTTTTTGCAGCAGCCAGCCCCAGTAAGCTCACAGAGACCACAGCATGTGCAACGACCACAGGTGCATTTTAAATAGTCATTTCTTCTTTACTCAAGTATCTACAGCCAGCAAAGTGAGAAAGCGGTGGGTTGCTAACTGAGGGTCCCAATAATCTGCAGAATTCACAGCTTTGCTTTCGCCCTGAAACATTCGAAGCTGCTTCTGTTTTCCTGTGTAGCCATGATTATAGGGAAGCATTTGCCTTAATGAACCATAGAAAGTGTGCTGGAAAAAAGAGGCTGAGGATGAGACCTTGCTCTGCCTTCTAAGAAGTTCCTTGGCTACTCTTTTTCCTCGTCACATACTCAGTCTCTGAAGTAAACACACATTTCACCTATAATACACTGAATCACTTACAATGAAATACGTAATGACACTGCGTTCTACCTTTGTTAGAACTGCGCTGGCAGTGTTGATTTTAACTTTAAGTTAAGAATAAAGACTAAGTTCAAATATTTTTAGCGAAGAAGATTTTCTTTGAAGTTCAAAAAAACTAACAAGTGAGAGAAGGTCCTTAGGAGCCTGTTATTAAAACTAGAATTCTGCCCACTTCTTTCATTAGCAATGGACCAATTCCCAGCATATTCTTGTGCTGAAATACAAACTGCTGGCATTCTTCTCTGGCGTGTGAGCAATGATTCCGTTGTTTCATTCCAAATATGACAATTCATGTTTAGCATATACAGAATAATCCTATACATGATTGCTCACTATATTGTGTGGCTTGTTCAAATCAAGCCATAGTTAGCAGCGACTGAAAGTTATCGGATTATGGAAAATTAGACAATGGTTTCATTCCTTGGTAATAATTATCTTCCTTTTCACTCTAAAAACTTGGAGATTAGTACCTGAAGCTTCTCCACTCTACCTGTTCTTCCAACTCTGTAAAAAATTAAAAGCGCTTTTTCATGCTGTAAGCTCCAGCTGGAGCCTAAAACCAGACATGTAACAGCAGAAGAAAGACCAGTTGGACTTGCACAGACTGCACTGCAGGCTGGGAGGAGAGCATGGAAGGAAGAGCTTTATTTATAAATTCATATAAGCTGCTCTAAGATTAACCTGGAGGAAAAGTCCACCCTTCACCACCAGCAATTATTCAACCATCTTCAGTAGCCATTTATTGGGTATGCTTTAATTTGTGGAATCCAAGACCATTGTTTATCATGTCATAATCTGGAAATAATTGTAGCGATTACAATGTAATGAAATGGATTTTTTCTGATGGTTGGCAAGATTAATTATGTATTTACAGCATTAACCAATTTTCTACATGTACTTCCTACGACTGTATCAGTTGTTGGGTGGGTTTCTTTCCAGTGGACGAGAGTCACACAAGTACAATAACGTTGGATGTGTAAACACCACAGGTAAATTTGGCAGAAACCATATGTTTTTAAATGCATCAAGTCAATAAAATGTCATTAAAACAACAGATTTTAAGATATGGAAATGAGAAAATGCAATAACNCATGCAGAAAATCCTTCAACCTGTGTTTCTCAAACTGAGAATCCTTTCACAGATTTCTGAAGGATTCAGGTCTTCAGTTTTCTCCCAAGCGCTGCCATAACCAACCAGAGCATCACTACAGCTTCAGCAGAGTAAGAATCAGCTCCCCCAAATGCCACGTTGGAAATTCGTTGACAACATCATGCAAATACTCAAATACTCCTTTTCCCACTCAAATGTGCCCCCAACAGTTTTCACTGCATTTGTCCACAGAGCACACACGTTTTGCTATGACTCGGTTATTTTACTTTTTAGTGCTTATCCACAACAGAACAAATTCTGTTAGTGTTTCTCTCCAGATAAGCAGCTCCAGTAACCACAAGGAATTACTGATGGCAGAAAGCAAGCAGAACTTGCCCCAGTTTCCTTAACTGGCTAGATTGAAAATCTGTCCAATTAATCCTCTTAAAAAAAACAAACAAACAAACCAACAATCAAAAAAAAAAAAAAAAAACAACAAAAAAAAAAAAAAAAAAAAAAAAAAACCAAACAAAAAAAAAAC
>VYZR01010290.1:31874-54349 GCA_013400675.1 Oxylabes madagascariensis | reverse complement strand
TACCTCATAAAAGCAGGACAACTATACACACACATACACACACACACACAGAGGCACATCCATATTTTTAGGTTTTATGATAAGTCTAAAACAAAGTGTGAAGCCATAAAATCATAAAAATAATAGAGGAGATCTGCCCTAAGAACAATAGGGGTATTGGATCACAACCAAACAAATTTCTTCTTAGCCACTTGTTTGAGATCTTTATACCTGAGGAATGCCTCACATCACTGAATGCCCCACAGAGAGGTCTCATCATCACCCTGTGGTCACCCTGCATGGCCTGTGTGGCACTTACTGGGGCATACGTTTATTTCAAGCTTTGCCCTGACTAGGAAGTGGTAACTGGCAATGTTTGAAGTACCTAGTTGCTGAATCAGGACATTTTCCAGCATTCTGGCAATGCCTCTGACTCCATGCCTCAGCAAGCCTCCCCTTCTCCCTCCCATGCTTCTCCTGTCATCTCCCTTGTGAAGCAGCCCTGTAATCCGGTCTGTCATTCTGCATTTGCGAGCCAAGTTCCAGTCAAAGAGGATGCATTATTTGAAAGCTGTAGCAGTAGTGGGGAGGTGCAACCCTAGACAAAGCCCTGGGGCTTCTGCGTTATAAGCAGAGTCACAGGCAGCTACCCAAGGCCAAGAACACTTCACACTTAGACCTTTTTTCAGGGAATTTCTAATAAACATTTTTGGTTCTTCTAGATCCCACTCCCAACCCTTAGCCTCACTGTTTCACATAGCCCAGAATAGTCTGATACTACATTTTGCAAGATTTCAGATTGTTGTTTTAACACTTTCTTCTAGGCTGTACAGAGTTAGCTGGTGAAGTTTCACACCTAAAATCTAGAGAACAGTGAAATGTGTCCAAATCCAAAGACTTTGGCTTAAAGCAAAATCATTTTAAGCAAATGGGACCACTAGACCTGATTTCCTGCCAGAGGAAAAACCTAGAAACAAATTCTGGGGAGGGAAGCTGCCTGCAATCAAATCGTTTTTAGCCATGGATGAGAGCAGGCATTCCCCCAGCTCTCCTACAGCCGCTTCCCTGCCAGGAATGGAGTTTATGCCTGCCCACAGGGTGGGATACAGACCCAGGCTGGGCTGGTCACTGGGTTTGGAGAAGAACCCTGTGTCTCTGCAAGTAAAGAGGATACCCCCAGGGATGGGCATCCTCACTACCCCCCCCAACAGGAGGTGGGATTGCTGGTCCACAGAGGAAGTGCTGATCACTTGTGTTGTCCCAGGGTCACCCTATACAGTTGTCACACACAAGCTTTCATCACTTTAGCCATACAGAGATTGGTCTGTTTTGGTGTGGTGTCTGAGCTGGGCTGTTGTACACCTTCCTTTAGTCTCTGCAAGGATTTCAATACTCTATCCAGAAATGTTTGGGATATTGGATATTCAGACTTACTGGTAGCTGATTTGGGGGAATTTGCTGGGTGAAACTAGTAGAAGAGAACAAGAAATTAACAGGAGATCTGAGATGGCTGCAAGGCACAGCAACCTATGATCCACTTAGGGTAATTTTCCTTGCACCTTCTTCCAGAATCTCCACCTGTAAATTACATGATTACATGTAGCCCTTTGGAGGAAAAGGCTAAGTGAGTCTATCTAAAATGCTCTATCCCTGACCCCCTGCTTTACCCATAGCTTCTGAATCTGAGCCCTGTGCAAGCAGCAATTTCAAAAGGGACAGTCAAAGCCACACTTTCTGCTCTCTCGAGTAAGCGTAGTCTGGCACTTTGGGTTATGTCCTCGCAGAGCATAGTGCTGAAGGATTAGCACTGAAGCATGCAATTTATTTCTTGTCAGGGTGACGCATTTTAATGTTCTTCAGATCATATGTAGCCTCATGTTTTCTGTCAGGTGAACAGCTACAAACCTGCTTAAGACCACCTGATTACATAGGCTAAAAAAGGATGCGCAGGGTGGTTTCTCCCATCTGTTGACTAATGAAATACAGTTTCTGATTAGGTCTTTGTACCCCATGCACGTGGTAAATAGAGCCAGGCACATCAGCCTAAGATTCCCCAAGGAGCTGTTACCAAATATTTCATATTCTACTCATTACTGCTCTTCATTTACTACCTTCAGAACAAAAATAAGGAAATCTACGGTACAATAAAGAAGTGGAATCAAAAAAAAATAACAGTATTTATTCCTCAATTATATTTCCTGGAGAGCAGAATTAAAAAGTCATGTATCATTTTTATTGGCTGAAAATCTACAATCACAACTGCTATCGTTTTTATCTTTTTCTCCGGTTCACTGCTATAAGGTGGGCCATAAACCTCTTCTCACCCACCCCTGAGCCTAAGAGCATTCTGCTGCACTTTGTAGTGTAAATGCACTTTCTCTGTTTTCCCCTTTCTCTTAATCTTCACTGCCTGTAAATCACAAATAAATAAAAAAACTCAAGAAGGCACAACCTTGATCAAGAATTACCAGAAATCCCTTTTTGCATCTGTAGATAAGTGACAGTACAAAAAAATCTGGTATTTACAAAGACAGTGTTGTTCTCTGTGTGCACTCTTGCTATTCTACCCTGATTTTCCATTATTTCCCAAAGTGCAAGCAATCATTCTTAATTTTCAACAAGCATCTCTCTAAACAGAGAGAGTATCTGTAGGGATTTTAAGCTGTAGTCATTTCACAACACTAGACACATCCCTGAAGTAGTAACAGAAGAACAAAAGAGAGATAAATAGAAAGATTCTAAACAAAGGGAAGAAATAAAAGCTGTAATTAAATAAATTAAAAGTTCTATGTATTGGATCTCATATTAAAGATTTATTAGAATATTTGCATGCAAAACATCCAAAACCAAATTCTACCACTTCACTTACTTAGGTAGAAAAACCCTTGCAGAATGTGGCCCTTTCTCACTTTTTGTTTTACCAACATAGTACATGAATTACCATATCAGATCAGAACAGTTTGGTGTGTTGTTTCTAAACTTGGCCAGCATAAATAGCATTGAGAAAGCCACAAGAAGAGCTTTTGAAATAGCCTATTCATAAGAAAATTTTCTTCTTGAACTCCTCAACAGAGGTGGATCCCACCCTGAAGCATATCTTCCAGATGTCGGGATTTGCAAAGCCCTCTTACTGGACCCCTTGTTACTCAGGCTCTCATTATAATTGTTGAGTTTTTCTGAAACTGTTGCTAAGTCCTTAACTTCAGTGCTGCTTTGTGGCACTGTTTTGCTTTGGTTTTGCCCTGAGAGAGAAGCATGTCTCATCAACTTCTAAATTACCTTTTACTCTGATCAGTTATTCCCTTACTGTCTTAGAATCCAGTCTCTGCCCTTCCTTGTTTGTGAAGCAGCCCGTAATGATGTCCCTTTTAAACTACAACTTCTTCAAACTTACAACTAACAGTGGTTCTGGTCGCTTTCTGCTCTGTGGGGCTGGAGTTGGAGCAGGACAGGTGGTGGCTGATGTCATCTGTGTGCTTTCTCCTTGTGTGACCTCTCCCCACAGCTACCTAGCCCTGTATGCCTACAAGCCTCAGAAGAACGACGAGCTGGAGCTGCGCAAAGGGGAGATGTACCGGGTCATTGAGAAGTGCCAGGATGGCTGGTTCAAGGGCACGTCTCTGAGGAGTGGGATGTCCGGTGTCTTCCCAGGCAACTACGTGACACCAGTTTCAAGGTGAGGACTGCTGGCTCATACTGGGGCTGAGAGGGATCCTGAATGGCACTGAAAACAATGTAGCTCTGCTTTTAAATCACATTCTCCTTCCGGAAATTCTCTGGTGGCACTGTGGACTTCAGTAAAGAGACTTGCTAGTTGTAGCATTTGAGTTATCCATGTCCTCAGGAGATTGCACTAGTTGTATTAGATGATGACATTTATAACCTCTCACAGGCCCAGGTTTTACTATTGTAAGGAATATGTTGACTAATGATTTTGTTGTTAAAAAACTACTGGACATGTAACAAAATAAGAAATGCTTGTGTCCTGCTTTTCAGTAGCCCTTCATGTCAATTTTATTCTTCTTAAAGCAAAGATCTGGGATAGTTTGGATCTGGACTAATGTTTGAACAGTTGAAATTCCAAAGTGGTAGGAGAATTAAGTAAATTGTCTGATTTTACCTACCCCCGCCTCAGTTGCAGGAAAGGAAAGAATGGCATTTTTGGGGAGGAATGCCATTTGTCAGAGTTCAGTATTGGACAACACCAAATCAAAGCTGAGAAGCTGAGAAGAAAGTCCATTTCTGTGTCCCAGACTGTTTGCCCTACGTCTTCCTCGCAGATGAATGCTGGCATATGCATGCCCATATCTCCTTTAGAGCAACTGTGGATTTGCAAACTGAACTCATCCCTTCTCATGAGCTCTCAGTCTCTCCTCCCACATGCACACTGTCTCCACCATCTTTGACTCCTCTCCAGAGAAGGGCACCTCATAACTTAGACACTGTTGATCTTGTAAAATTGATCCAGCTTTGTTGCATCTAAAGTTTATGTCAAGTCTGCAGCGTGTGTTCTGAGTAACACCAAAAGTTAAGAACAGATCAGAAGGCAATAACTAAGCCTGCTGACAGTCCTAATATTGCATTTCAGTAAGGAAACCCCAAATATTAACTCAATGGTTCTTCAGTGTTCATTACCTAAGTGTATTTGCCTTATTTTATAGAGCCCCTTGGCTGCCTTCACTCCTTGCCTCTTCAGCTCTTAATTAGTAAGGAAGTTTGTGCTGAAGGGTTGGTTATCTGAATCAGCAAGACTTTATTAAATGCAGCATGTCACAACCAGAACAAGACAGAGAAGTGCTAAAGGGCAGAAGTGCTTTCCACAAAACCTGAAAGCAGCATTAGGATTATATTTATGATCCTGTGGACTAATTAAGTTCCTGTATAAATCACTGTCAGTGAGAACAGCAATAAAAATCTGATAGCAACAAAATCTCCTATTTGCATTCCTTTCAACATACTTTGTTCCCCTTTGACAGAAAAGCAGAGGATTAGATTCATACATGTTTTTCTGCCACTCCCTACAAAACCTAAGGAAAAGAGGTTGTGAATTTAATAACACTGAACTAGATTTATAGGCTGCCAAAACACGTGTGAGTGGAGCATTACAGAAAAAGAACAAAACTCTTTAGATGGACAGACAGGCACAGGGCAGCAGAGAAAATTTGCCACATCCAACATCTATCCATCTCTGCTGGAGTCACAGATAGTTTCTATACTTGTTGGAGTGCATGTTTGCCTGAACACAGCTCTCAGTGGACTGTGAGATGTGCTTTTCTGGCAAACTCAATCTAGTGCAGATGGCCAAGCCAGCTCCAGCTGAACCTTCCTGCCACCCTGCCAGCTCTTCACAGCAGATGACAGACAGTCAAGATTTCCATCTGGTGGGATTCCCAGCTTTTCCCAACCTGGGCACTTATCAAAAAATTGAAGAAAATAAAAAAATCAGATTTATTTAGCAAAATGTAATCCAGTCAAACCTTGCACCATGAGATGAGTCAAGTCAATGACACCACAGTGTTGTCTTTCCTCTTATGACTTCAGGGGGAGGGAGGATTGGGCAGAAGGCATAGCTATTTTTTGCCCTTATATCCTCCAGCCTGTGCTTTTGTCTTTTTCCATCAGAATTCCACTCTTTCAGCTTTCCACCCTTTTCTTAAGGTTATTTCTTCTGTCACCCATGTCCTCTGAACCAGACCAGACTGTTCAATATACTCCTTTGTGCTTTTCTCCTCTCTGTCTTCCCATGCAATCTTGAGGACCCAGAGTTTCTCCCAGTTCCATATCCCATAGTTGATTTACACTTTTTCTGTTATTCTCTCCTCTCTTGCTAAACTCTTGCACTGTTTCATTTCCATTTCCTCCACTTTACTTTGTTTTGCCTCATATCCCCTGTGCTGTCCTTTCCTGGAAGAGGACCTTGGCACAAGAAGCAGCCCAGGAGAAGAAAACAGCACAAAATGATCCCTCTGTTTCATGGCATCTACAGCTAGGGAAGGAAATTATTCAGGAACTTGAGTAAGAAACATAGAGAAAGAGCTGCTCAGCAGCAGCTGAGTTTATCCATTGATGTCTTTCTGTCTTCCTAAGTGTCCTTCTGTCCTCCTAGTCAGAGTTTTTAGCTCAGTGGTAAGAGGATCAAGACATGCTATAGTCTGAACTCAATTCATAGGAGAAAAAGTCTTGCCCCTTCCCTCTGAGGTCTACTTGGCCATTCAGGTGAAATACAAATTATGCATGCAGGTAAAAGTGAGGAGTGAAAGAGGTGTCAACGACTGTTTGGACTTCGTTTTTTATTCAGGTCAACTGCACCCCTGTCCCCGCTGCATTCCCTTAGCAAGTCTAAGCTACGGCTGGTTACATCAACAGTGTTCAGCCAAGCCCAATCAAGTCTGCAGCTTCTCAGTCTCCTTCCGTAGCCACACACAGATTTGGTGTTATCCTTTTTTGTTTCTCCCTGTAGGGCTGTATGCAGGTTTGGTCCAAAGAAAAGATCTCTGAGTCTGTTTTAATTATCACTCCATGTGAAATAGCCTCTGGCACACAAAATGACATCTGGGAGATACCCATTTCCTCTGAATTAAGATTTGTGATTTTACTAGAAACTATTCAGACCGAAATGTAGGGTAATAAAAGACATGATGAGAAAAAATATCTTTTCTATTTTTACCCTGCACTTCTTCCTGTAGAATAAAGGGGTGAAAATATCACCCAGCATGCTCATAAATGGGTCCTATAAAGATGCGTATATATCAATACCTCAGTTGATTTTAACAACTGATAGTGTATCATGTTACCCCCTAAGTAACTGGGGGTACTTAGCGCGGTGGTTGGGTATTGGGGTCTCTGCAGCATGCTTACGCTGTGCACTTGTCTCCATGCAGGGTGCCAGTAGGAGCTGGGCAGCCCAGGAACAGCGGAGCTGGAGGAGCTCCAACAACAAAAGTAGCCCCAGGAGCCATCCACCCCATTGTGGCTGGTCACAGCAATGCCACCATGGCTGTCAGACCAGTTGTTCCCATCACTGCTCCCCAGACGCACCCCCAGCTGCAGGCGGCCTCTCCGCAGCTGAACAACTGCCTGAGGTACTCGGCTCAGCAGCCGGGCAGCCAGCCCCGCAGCGCCATGCAGATGGGTAAGTGCTCGCCCTGTGCTCCTGCACCGGCACGATCGAGGTGGTACCCCTGCATTGCAACCCCCTAGAATGTGCCCGTCCCCACAGCTTGCTCTCTCGCTTTAGCCCAGGCAGTGTGGAGTTTGTCCATTGGTGATAGAGTATGTTTTCTCTGCTTGTAATATTTATGGGTTTCTATTGATCTCTGGGAACCACGTTGTGTTTATCAGATTGTTCTGTTGCTACAGCTGAAATAGACTGTAGTGTTTACAAATATTTATACAATTTATCTGAGTGGAAGCAAGCACTCTGTATACTGAGGAGATTAACAGTTCTGAGTCCGGTTGGCTTGCTGATAAAAAAATACTGCCCTTATTGCAGAGCAAGTAATACAGGCCTTGAAATTAAGAAGCATTTCATTGGGCTTCAGGGATGAAAGGTATTTATTAGGCAGAACGGGACCCCGTGTTAGTGGTAAAGCAAAAGATCTGAAAAATGCTGCCACCTTTTTGAAGTGAGAATAAGAGCTTCTTGCACCAGGGGGCCTCTGTTCTTTCTAGGCTCCCTTTCTGATGTACAGCACAATTTTCTAGAGTACAATTTATTCCCCTTTCCCTGATGTTAAACAGCTTCTGATGTTGAATAAAGTAAAAGTAAATCCTGTGGTGGAACTTTATAGCAAAATTTAAAACATTTTGTTTCTGATATTTTATAGCAATGTGAGCCATTGTATTTACAAAGGCAGATCAGTAACGACTATGACTGCTGAAAACTGAGGTCTTAGATACAAAACAGCACAAACACAAATGAGAAATACCCTGCAGAGCATCATCACGAATTCCTATCTTTTGAAGCCAGAAGGCACCATTATGACCATCTAATCTCACCTCCTACACAGTCCAGACCAAAGGGAAGAAAACATAATCAAATACTTGACAATCTCAGTCTCAAACAGTGGAGACTCCTCTGCTCAACAAACAGTGCAGGGTTTTACATGGTATCCATGTCACACTGGGGAATAATCCATTTATCCTCTCTTTGTCTACTTCAGAAAGTGCTGCTTTCCTCTCAAGTCACACCCTTCCAAAAGGTCTCCTGCTCCCACAGTGCAAAGGCAAATAAGTCCCCTTTTGGGTGAAGTGCTCAGGAAGTGTTTGGGTGCTCCTGGTGCTCCCTGTGCCCATGTCAACAGGCAGGTGACTCCCCTGAAACCAAGGTGACAGATTGCTCTGCCCCACAGACCTGGCATGCCTCACACCTTCTTTCCACACCTCCTGCAGCTTCCCTGATTTAAGACTGCTCCTCTAGGTCACTCTGACATCTCTAAAGTGGCAAAGCGTTGGCAGGCAGGGTGATCCAGGGACCACAGAGCTGTCCCAAAACCTCCTAAGCAGAGAGTTTTCCAACCTTTCCAGAAGGTTCATGAGATTGTTGTTTTAAATAAATAAACGTTTGCCAGGATAAATAAAGGAAGTTTTCATGATTATCAGTAATTGTCTCCATAATGGCTGTCCTCACCAGCATCCTGTGGACCAGAGCCCCTGCAGGACAGGTCAATGCACGGACTTTTGGAAAAGCTTTCCAAGAGAGGCAAGCCGGCACAATATTCAAATCACGTTTCTGTTGGCTTGCAATATACATGAGTAACAAATCAATTTCCTACAAGGCCACTAATGTAGGAATACACCCAAAACGAAATATGAGCGGTGTAGAACAAAAATAGCCTTCAGTGAGCATTGCTAATTAATAGCACGTTTGATGCAGCACAGCCCAGATCTAGAGATCCCAGAGCAAAGGCATACATTGTAACAGAAAGTAGATGAAACTACAGAATAAAATGTGAGAGCTCTGCTCAGAGCTGATGTTTCTCAGGCCATTTCTTTTACTGTTTCTCATGCTTTATGTTTCCTTTGTGTCTGGAAACACGTGAAAGAGGTGATGTACCTAATATGATTATCAAATCACTGTTCTGCATCCAGGTACATGCAGAGAAATTCCATTAGTATGCTTTCTCTCTAAATTTAGGAAAGCCATTGCTCTGTACAAACAGTAGTTCAAAACCTAGATCCTACAAGCTTAACCATCCCAAAAAATTAGATTTTTCATAGCAACATTGCTCATCACTCAGGTTCCAAATGGGAAAATCAGGAGGGAATCACTTCCAGGTAACTAGTGGGTACCTTGCCTGGCTTTCTGGAAGTGAATTGCACTTTCAGTGCTTGTTCTTGGTAGTCCTGAGAGAGGAAGATGATAACTAATAGTAAAAATAGTCTTGAATGTGTCTGTAATAGCAACTTTTAGGGCCTTGCTCATGCTACATGGTAAAGTGGTATCAAGTTACAGACTGGCTAGTGTAGCTGATTTGCTATAAACATTAGTAAAAAAAGATGTAGAGTCAAGGAGCTACTGTGAGGGAGAATCATATAAACTTTGGAGGTGCTAATCTGATGATGACTGGCCCATCGAGTTCAGTATCCCATAAGATAATAGGGCAGAAGGCTGGGAGATGAAATTTCCTCCTGGCAGGAGTGCTCAGCTGGTGTAGTGAGCATGATTAATGGCACTCTTATCAGTCTAATGCCTGCTAACGGGTGCCACTGATAACCATAGGAATAGAAACTAGTGGTTTGAGTTGTTCTAGCATTGTTGTTTAGTTACTGATTGAGCGAACTCCAGCTGCATAAAAGTTTGTCCTTCAGATGAATTTGTCAGCAAATGACAGGTCAAAGTGGGTCAGAAATTTTCCAGTAAAATGCATCTTGGTCAAAGAAAAGCTCATTTGCTGGACTCAAAGTTTTCTGTGAGGAATGGATGTAGTTCAACCAGACCAACCATGAAGCTGTACTGACTTATGTTGCTCACCAAGGGAATTGATGGCTTTCTAGAGCTGTTCTCCACATAAGAGAACAGGGCAATGATCACATTCTATGTTTTCACATCCCAGGTGAATAACCTGACCAAAATGGAGGCTATTGTGGGATGAGTGAGCACATTGTGCTCAGAAAAATGTTCAGAGGTTCAAATTTTGCACTGAGACAGAACTAAACAAGATTATGAAATCTTGAAATCATTTATGAAATGGGCACTTTTCAGCCAGTCCTATTTTTGAATCATTTATGTGAGGGAATGTCTGAGTATGGACTCAGCTTCTAGGCTGTAGATACTTGAAGTGGAGCTGTATTTAGGTAACAGCTACGCAATCAACCAAGCTGGAAGTCATACATAACATCATTGTGGAAATGGACCCAGAGCTTTGTCACATTTTTTGCATCCTGAAGCATGCAACATGCTCTGGAAACCCTGGGGAGCTGACCTCATCAGTGTGTCACAGTCACCTCATCAGTGTGTCACAGTCACCGTTAAATGGGTGAGCTCTAATTCCTGGTTCCCACTGCTTGCAGGCAGGGTTTGCTTAGCAGGAGCAGCCAGACTAAAAGGCACTGCATAGTCCCTTAGGGACTTTACTGGCAGAGAGGAGGCTGAGCTCAGAAATCCTCCGGTGGATTTCTGCTTAATTTATCCCGTGCAGCACAGTGATGTGATGCTGATTATTTTGTTAGGGCTGAAACAAGAGACCTCCTTTTGTAATTGCTGTCTGCAGGGTCAGCGTGGATCATCTGGGCTAACCCCTTAGGTCTTGCATTGCTCCAAAATCGGTCACGTTAGGAGGGGGTACTGGGGGCGCAGAAAACAGCTCAGCTGGAACAAGATAGTGTAATTTTTAAAGGCAGAAGGTTAGTATTTATTTCCAGGCATGGGTAGGGATAGCGAATGCCATTCACCAGTGGCATCACTGGGGGGAACAAGCCAATTTTGGTGACTTCGGACAGGGCTTTGCAGCCAGGAGGGGAATTAGCCAAAAACACTTGCAGGGTGAGATATCCTGGGCAAAGGCTCAGAGCTTATGTCCCCGTCGGGCCCTTGGCACCTCTACAGACAGAATCACAGAACATTCTGAGTTGGAAGGGACCCACACGGATGATCGACGCCAGCTCTTAAAGTGAATGGTCCCTAAGGGGATCGAACCCAGGTGCTGTTGACACCGTGCTCTGACCGGGCGGGCTGTGGCCACTGAAGGGCCCGTCGGGGCAGCGCCGGGGGAATTTAACCGCGCTCTGTGCTCCCCCCGCAGGGCACCCGGCAGTGCCGGCCCCGGAGCGACCCACGGCCACGGTCTCGCCTCTGCGGACGCCCAGCTCGCCCTCCCGCCTGCCCGCCGCGCCCCCCCGCCCCCCCCCCGCCGTGTCCCCGCAGCACGGCCACCAGCCGCCCGCCCCGGGGGCCCGGCCCCTCATCCCGCTCACCTCGGCCGCCGCCGCCATCACCCCGCCCAACGTCAGCGCCGCGCACCTCAACGGGGACGTGGGCGGCGGGCCCCTGGGCTGCCCCGCCGCGCCCGGGCCCGCCGCCAAAGCCGAGGAGAGGAAGAACGAGAAGGTAAGGGCCGCCGTGCCTCTGCCGGGCCTCCCGCTGCTGCCGCTTCGCCCTCCCACAGGGCTCTTGAGGAGGCACCGCGCGAAAACTGGTTTCCATCGCCAGACGGCTGGGGCATCCTCATCTCACACTACTTCCACACTTCACCTTTCTCCCCGCCACTGCCCTCAACACTGCTCTCGCGTTACCTGCTCGCGGATGGGAAACAAGGTTGAATGGGCTGAATTTGTGTGTTTCTTCCAATGATCAGCGCAAATTTGCAGTGGTGCAGCGAGATGTTGTAGCGGGCTCTTGGCCGTCAGAACGGGATGGCCAAGTCAGAATCCGTCTGCCTCCCTATGTCAAAGAGGCTGATGGCGGCACCAGCCATGCAGCAGGTGCCTCAGGCACGGTAAAACATTGGCTCCTGAGTGGTAGGAGCCGTTTTGCTCTTCCAGAAACATCTCAATTTCTTCAGGAAGCTTTCATTGCAATGGCACAGCCAAAAGAGAAGAAGGTAACGGGATACTGCTCGATGGGATGTAGGTACAGTGTACTGTAGGGTCAATCTCTTAGGAGCCAGCAGTGGGACCGATAGCTGGGTACGCGTTCCCTGGCACACCTTGCTAAGGAAAGCCAGCGAGGAGAGCTGCTTTAAGCTCCCAGCCTTTTAGGTTCTTGGCAAATATACTGCTTTTACCAAATGTTTACATTGTGTTAGCAGTTCCCATATATCAATGCTGAAGATTATCTCTGTACTGGCTAGCAGAGCAAGATCCTTGTTTGTATCTGAGTAGGAGGAAGAGATGTGGGGGCCTGCTTTTCCTTTGAACCTGAAAAAAATCCTTTCCATATGTTCCCTGAGCTTTTCCATGGTGAGAGACACATATGGAGTAAACAGTTTCTTTGTACGTGGTAACACTGAGGTGGCCAGTCTCATGTGTCCTCAGGGTCACAGATAACCCCTAACTGCACAAAATGAGGAATACAAGTTTTAAAATGCTTTTCTTAATCCTGCCTTGAATTTTCTCTTAATGCATTTTGGTGAAAGAAGAAGGGTGTAGAAATTCTGCCCCGGATGTGACATTTAGGTACTTGCTTACAAAGAACAACTCTCAGGTGTGCGTCAAGGACTGCATGTGGTGGAAGCAGAACAACACCTGCTACTTCTGCAAGTCCAAGGAAGGGAACAGCATTTGGCAGGAGGTGGTAGAGCTGCACATTGCTTAGAGCATTGTGTACTGGCTTATTTATTCCTTCCTAAAATGCATTAAGTGATAGGTCCATATATTTTAATTCATATGATACTGCACACTGAAAGTCTGTAGGCAAAATTTTATCGAGCACAGTCCTAAGATACTGGTTAATCTTTCCCAAGCTGTTACAGCTTAAAGTTACTGAATTGGGATGCAGAGAATTGAAGTTAAGAGGTTTTTGAACTCCATGCATGAAGGGGAGAAGAAAATAATATACAACACCATTGCAATGGTTGTTGCCAAAGACCAATTCACTATCTAGAAAGTACCAGAGAGAAGTGACAGTAAAAATGGTCATTTCTGACTCGATTGAGTAATACATAACTGCCCTGGCTGAACAACATATTCCTGAATCTTGTCCATGTTATAGTTCACTTTCATTTTAGAAAGATGTGAATTAGCAATGTTTCCTTTCCTTTAGAAATAGTGACTGATGTTTGGCCAGGTAAGTTGTGTTATTACTCTTTGCTAAGCCCAAATATTTCTTTGAAGCAATTGAGAGCTTGGATAATGCCAGAATGAAAGCCATATAACTACTCAGAAAGGCATCTGTGAGTCAGAACTGGAACCATATCTGTAACAGGGCTTGATATTTTCAAAGTGAAGGCTGATTGGACAGGGTTTTTGGTACATAGGAAGGTGTCATAATACTCAGAGGGAATATCAGTGGAGAAAGGCAATATCTGTTATCAGTGCACATAATAAGAAAAAAATCAGACCAGATCGAGGAGCAAGAAACAGAAGGAAGAACATAGCTAGCAAGCTCTCAGATAAGAAAAGATCAGAAGCAATTTTTCTGAGTTCAGTTTCGTTATATTAATCAGTCAGGTATTTTGAGATTAAAGGAACAGGGGGGAAGTTAGTAAGAGGAGAGGTAATAAGGTCTTCAGCTCTGTTGAACACAGGATGGAAGAAATGCACAGGTAATTATCTCCTGAGAAACTGAGATTAGCAAGTCATATGTGATGTAAATTGTAATGTGCCATAAAATTAGTGTTGTTGTTAGAATCAACAATTTTTGGTGTTCCATGAAGTTGTTAACTTTAGTCCTGGCTTAGTCTTTACAGTGTCTTTTGTAGGATACCATTGAGGAAAAAGGCTGAATGATCAGAGAATAACTGGTTTAGGAGACATTTTCTTGCTATTAACCATGGTTTTCTTTTAGGCAGGAATTGTCAGTGTGAGTTCACTATGGTACAGATGGCACATAGTACATAAAAACTAGTTTGCATTCAGGGATGGACATGACGAGGATCCATTGTTTTTCATGATTCTTTTGAGGGCTGCGGAGATAAATTGCAGTTTTTGCATTTATCACTCTAGTATGGTGAGATATATTGGTCCTTGGGGAATTTTCTTCAGGTTATAACTTTAGTAATGTTGATTGTCTGCTTGAAGGCTGGGCTGGGAGATAGTGGGGAAAATTGTTTTAAGATATGATCTTCTAAAAATTTATGTTTTATGATTTCCCACATCGATTCCACTCAGGGATACTAAATGTGACACCGAAGGGCGGCTTCTGCAGTGAGTCCATGTATGCTGTTTGTGTTGCTTTTCCCATGGAATCGACTTCACCTCAGGAATAGCCTTGCACTCGTATGGTGCAGTCATCGCTGTTAATGCTTTCCTCTGTGCCAACATTTATATGCCAATATCACGGGTTCCTGTTGGTGTGCAGCAGTCACATATAGGCAAATCCCAAGATTTCTCTAAAATCAAGGGACTCCAATTCCAACTTCTACTCATTTCCTTGAGGTTTAAAGGCAACAGGCAGAAATAATCCTAAGGATTGTGGTTTTCAAATCATGAATGATTTTCTTGCTCATTTTCTATTAATATAGCAAATAAATCCTTATGTCTATTTTTTGACATCTCTATTTCTCTGCTTCAGCTTATCTTTTGAAGATCTTCATCCAAACTCCAAAGCTGCAGGTGAACCTTGGTACTTACATTCATTTAGGTACCTTAATAATAGTGTCTTACTGTCATATTCCTGCTGACATAATCAGGAGGTAAAATTCTGCCTCCATGCCAGTCTTCACTTGTTGGTATGCATCTAATCCTGGAGGATCCCATCTGCAACTGGGCTTGTGCTCCACATCTCAGCTCCTTGACCAGCCTCCTGTCTGAGCAGTTTTGAGCATGGTCTCCTTTACCAGCTGCTGATGGTAGCTGATGAAAAACTGTGCCATAGACAGTGCGTAACTCCACTGTGCAACAGTACTTGGAAAGTACTCTGGCAGCCAAGCAGGATGAGAAGTAGAGCACTTGAAAATCAAAGTTTCAGTGCTGTACGGGCACAGTAGGAAGCAGCAGGAAAGGCAGCTCCCGCAGGGGTAGCACAGACACTGCAGGAATAACAAGGGGCCTGAGTAAAGGTGAGGGAGCACAAGTCAAAGAGGTAACGGTGGTCAGGGCAGCATAGGAGAGTGAAGAGCCTTGGCAGCTGCTGGGAGATAGGGAAGGGAGCCCCAGAGAAGGGGTGCCAGTGGGGGGTCCAGGTGAAGGGTGCTGTGCAAAGCCCACAGGAAGGGGTCCTGAAACAGGGAAGTTGAAATATAGGGTGTGAAATGTATCTAAAGAAGGCAGTGGAAGAGAGGAAAGTGTGAAGGAGACTCTTGTTTTTCTCAAATACTTCACACTTCAGGCTTTTTTTCTTTTCGAAGAAGGAGGTTCCTTTCCCCAGAAGTAAAATACTGACTTTTCCCCAGAGTCACTCTATGCCAGATTAGGGATGGGAGCATGCCTAAGACATCACAGGGTCAGGAGAGAGGTAAAACAAAGAGCAAACGGACAGCATCCGGACAGCATTTCCTTTAAGGGCGTGGAGTGGTAGCAGGGTTCCTTTGAGCTATTTGTTATTTGTTACTAATATCTGCATGTGTGGCCATCTGAAAGTCAAAAAATTCAGTCCCAGTTCCCAAATCTTCTGAACATCTGAAAGAAAGAGATGGAGATCTCAGCTGTGGAATTGGAGCAAAACTGTATGGTTTGGGGGCTTTTTAAATAGGGATCCTGCTTTCTTGGGCAGGGTGAATACTACCCAAGTTCAACTGGTAGATTACAGCTGAGAGCTTGTAATTATGGTATGACTACTGCTTTGACCTTGCTCAATTTTTGCTATAATAGTTTCTGCTGTACATAATCTGGGTTGATGCTTAATACCACTGATAAAACCACTTGTTTGAATGAATTAATGCATTTCTCATTAAATGAGCTCCTCATTATGTTAATCAAATCAAGCAAATCATGCTGGGTGGTTTGACCACTGTAATTAAACTTTGTTTAAAATCCACTCATTTGGCTTTTGATGAAGATTTTGATTAAACTCTTCCAAAATGTCTGGCCCAAGAGCTGACAGAGAGGAAAATAAGAGCTTGCACTATCAAGCAAGTCATTAATTCATCACTGTGTTACAGCTATTCCTTACCATTTTACCTAGCCAGAGTATATTGAAGTATTTGAAAATTGGCAGTGTAAAATTAAACATTTCTTACAAGTATGCTGAGAGAACAAGTCTGTTTGCAGCTTTGAATTTAAGAACTGTGTCCCTGGAATATATAGAGGATCTAGATTAACAAGTCGCAGCAAACGGGCAAATACACTAGGCTGCTGTTTCCTGATGTTAAGATAAGAAGAGAAACATCTTCAGAAAATTACTTTGAACACACACCAACAGTTTTGCATGTGAAGACTGAATCAGTAAACATCTGTCTGTTTTCACCAGTGTCACTCACTTTCTCAAGTATCAGTCCTGCTCAAAATAACTGCATTCCTCAAATGACACAGTATGTTTGGCATGATGCTGGTGTGAGAACTACATTGCAAAAGGGAACAAGCCAAGGCCTGTTTTCTGGCCCTGCAAATGTCCCTGCATGACTTGTATCCATGCTTCTAAGCTTTTTTTTCTGCCCAAAATAGAATGGCTACATCTAGAACTGCTCATCAAAAAAGTCCTGGTAAGTAGTGTGACACAAACCATGCTCCTGTGTTGTCCTGGGAGGGTGCTAATTCGTAGAATCATAAAATATCTTGCGTTGGAAGGGACCCACAAGGATCATCAAGTTCAACTCCTGGCCCTGCACAGGACAACTCCAAGAAGCAAACCTTGTACTCGGGAGCATTGTCCAAATGCTTCCTGAACTCTATTGGGCTGGTGCTGTGACCACTTCCCTGGGGAGCCTTCCAGTGCCCAGCTACTCTCTGGGTGAAGAAATTTTTCCTGATATCCAACCTAGACCTCCCCTGGCACAACTTCAGGCCATTGCCTTGGGTCCTGTCCCAGGGCACCAGAGAGGAGAGATCAGTGCCTGCCCCTGCACTACTCCTCATGAGGAAGATGTAGATTGCTCTGAGGTCTCCTCTCATTCTCCAGGATGAGATGTTACTTCAGAAGCTCCTCACGTGACTTCTCCTCAAGGCTCTTCACCATCTTCATAGTCCTTTGAATACTCTCTAATAGCTTTATATGTTCCTTATATTGTGGGCCTAAAACTGCACACAGGACTTGAGGTGAGGTTGCACCAGTGCAGAGTAGAGCAGGAAGTTGATATAAGCCAAACCCACAAAGATTAATGGATGCAGACATAAGTTTGTTGCTAAATCCTGACCTTCTCTTGTATGCCAGAATAGATATGACCAGAGAGACTTCCCTCTCCACCACTCCCCCTTCCTGTCAGTGCCTTTCTTTTCCTTCTCCTAAATTGCAGCCCGGTGCCCAGTCCTACCTGGCAGCATTCCTCAGTGCAGACCTCCTGCCTGCCCACTTGGTCACCCACCCTGGCTTTATGTAGAGTTGGAGACTAGATAAAAGGCCCTTTAGAAATTTGGCTTCATAAACTCTTGAGATGCTCTTTGACCTTAGTTATTACAGCTGTCCAATTAAGTTATCAGATGATAACCTGAAATTGCCTGAAGAACCAGATCCTACACAGTTATGCGCTTTCAGTTTTTACTTACTGTTAGTTTCTGCATTGCAACTTCATCTCATATTAACTTGTCCCTGAGTGAAAGGGATTTGTTATCACTTCATATCCCCAAAGAAATTTTAATTCCTTATTGAGAAAATGAAAGATCAGTCTCAAAAATAAAGTGTTGAGCACTTGCAAGGACTTTGTAGATATAAAATGATACGACAAAAATAGTGGTCACCTGTGACGAGTAGAGGAAGCTAAGGATAGAGTTGATGCAAGGAGGTTTTTCAGATACCAAGTCAATAAGGCTGACCCTGAGTTTCTGGAAGAAGAATTCAGTCTTCCTAGCAGATATGAAATTATTTAACATTTTTCAATTTGGGAAAAATATTTCCCTTATGTTCAACTAAGAAAACCCACTAAGTTGCACAGGTGTGAAATGGAACAATACCAGCCAAATGATTAAATGAAAACAGTGCAAGACACAACAATAAAAAAATTGCACAAGACCAGAAGAGCCTGACTTGAATTCTTAGAATAAGTGTAGGATGCATTAAGAGGGAGGAACATTGGAATAGTAATCTAAAGGTTTGCATCAAAAAAGAATAAATTCTGTGACACTAATTTTCCTGAGTACTCTGTAAGACATATGAGTTGATCCAGGAGCCAAAAACAACAGCATTTCACTGATCATTTTCAGAATCAGCTATGACTTTTCAGTGTAACATGTTCCAGTTTGTTTCTTGGTAAGGATGCTTTAGTGTGGAATATTTTAGTTCAGTTCTCTCAAGATTTGTACACAGAATACATACTGTTAATCCATTTCCTCTCAACAAAGGCAAGGGGGCTGTCTTCATCACAAATGAGCCACTGCTTCCCATGCTCCAGAAAGTGAATCTTGGCTCAGTGACCAGCAAGTGATTCACCAGAAACTTGGCCAGGGAGTGGAAACCTCTTTTTCTGGTCATGTGAACTCAGGCCACAGAGTTCTGTTTTAGGGCAGAAAATTCATGCTTAAAATCTCTCCAGCACCTTCTACTTCATCATTAGAGCTCAGTTTGAAAGGACAAAAACCTGGCAACTCAGCGATGAATATTTTAAGGCTGGCAGATTACCCAGCCAAAAGCATGAGCCCCAGCTGTCAAAACATAGAAAACTTACGCTTTACAATAAAGCAGATTTCTGTTATTTCTGACTGGCTAGGATTCTTTTGCTTAGATCAAGGGCAATAAGTCATTGATCAAAATTTCTTTTTCTTCTTCACATTTTTGATGTTAGGAAATGCTTTCAAACTCCCCACAGATATTTCAAGCGCTGACTTTGCTGCCAAGCAGTCTCCGAAAGCTATTCCTTTTTTCTCTCCTCTCCCCCTGCCTCTGCTTATCTGCCTCACAGTGCTGTCACAGGATTTCTCAAGTGTCCGCAGTGGATTTCTCTAACACTCTTTTGAGTGGTTCTGTGCTGCATTCTATGGCCTTAAGGGGAAGCAGATCCTGGGGAAGAGAAGATGGAGAGTGCTTTAACTTCAAGAGGAAATTCAGTTTATCTACTAACTGGAGATGAAGCTGTTTGGATGCCAAGGCACAGAATTCTCCTGGCACCTGTAGAGACCTAATTTTATAGCACAGAGGACCCACGAGCTTTTGCTAAATCCTTAGCACAGCTTGAGGAAGAAAGTAGAGCTGACAAAAGAAAGAGCATGCAAGGGAGCACTGGAAGCAGAAGGCTGGAGGCGTATGTGTGCGCGAGTGTGTGTCTGCGTGTGAGCATCCCGGCACTGGCGTTCCCATGGCATTCCCCTGCCTGCAGAAGAAATCATGCAGGACCAGATGGCTGGATGGGGCCAGGCTGTGGGTGGGGATGGCAAGTTCGTCCTTGGATTAGTCGGGTGAAATGTAAGCGCTCTTGTGCTATCAGTGGGAGACATTGACATATTCCGCCTGTTGCAGGATCATAGGGGCCAATCCCCACCCCAGACCACACAGCTCTGCAGCTGAGCATCCCCTCATGGCTTCTGCCCTCTCCCTGCCCTGTTCCTGAAGAACATGTCTTGATTTCTCATTCCCTCATGACATCAAGCTCCCAGTCCTCATGCATGGGTTTAAAAACCCGGAGTATGAATGCTCTTCTTGTCCCTGTGGTTCTCCTTTCTGCCTGATGCAGTAACACACAGAGCTGGCATGAGCTGACACTACCCCACCATTCCCAGGAAGGAAGACATGCAGGATGAAACCATTCCAGCAGAAAAACAGAGTAGGAAGCTGGATGCCTTGAAAACAAACAACTTGCAGTGTGTCAGAGTTGGTGGCATCTTGGCATCCCACACATTCAGGACTCACTTGTTTTCTTCAGTGGTTTTCCAACTGTGAATTCACAAGCCAGTAAGTATTAAACCACCAAAAGGCAGCAGAGATTACTCACTGAGCTACAAGAATTTGAAGTGCCAATGCAGTTTTTCTATGGAGACAAAGCCTGAACTTTCCTGTGAAAATTGTCTCTAATCAGCTTTTCAGTGCCCATGTTTCTTTTTCCTAGGTGGATTAAAATATCTATAATCAATGCAGAAATCTTTCAGCAAGCTCTGCTAGAAAAATTATGTGAACTGAAAGAAATTGCAGTTTCTGACAAAATGTCATTACTGTAGGAATAGCATGTTAAAACAGTCAACAAATATCTGTGGTGTGTTTCTGTTTTTGTTATGTAACTCGAGGGCATAACCAAGTTATAGCAAAGGGATACTTATTTTGTACACTTTTGTTTGTTATTCATATTGCAGAAGCAGCACAAAAATTTACAAGCCCTCCACCTTTCTTTTGCCAAATGCTAAAGCCACTTTAGAATTAAGCCTGGTTATTTTTTTCGACTGACTATCTCAAGCATCTAGTAATTCTCTTTGGACCAAGTGAAGACATGGAGTCAGTGCTCATCTCTGAAGAACTGAAAAAAAATGTTACTATTTTGCCCTCTGGAGAGAAGATTAGTCTCAGGAATTCAAAAAGTACACCATGCAAAAGTCACTTTTGTGACACTACATCTGCAGGCTGCCTGTAGTCAATTAATATAGTGCGTTAAGCAGTCAACCTTCTAAAAAGCAATTTGTTATAAAGGCAGAACTCAACCTGTTGCTTTGCCTTTTTTTGCATATATTTTGTTTGGTTCATATTCACTGACATGCTTCTGTAAGTTAAGACTACAGAAGCTGTAATACTGACCTTCAGTCCCAGATCACTGTATTCAGCACACAAGAAGCAGACTGGCATTGGCTTCACCACCACATGCCTCAGGGAAAAAAGAAGTAATTTAATGCAAGTCCATGGCCAACTTAGTTTGCAGTAAAGTAGATTTCCTGTGCTGTAGTTTTTTGTCTCAGTTCATGATCAGTCCAGAACTAGTATATTTTTAAATGGAACTAGGTGGCTTTTTTTATGACCTCAGAGATCTCTATTCCTGCCTGTGCAACGTCATGTTATTTTTTATATCTTTAGTTTTGAGACAGAAAAGGGAGGAAGTCAGGCATGCAGATCCTACCAACACAATGTTGTCTGCTGTGGCAAGGGAAATGCATAAGCTGGGCCTTTGACCAGGACATAAAAGAGGGAACTGATTTTCCAACTTTTAAAATTTTTCTGGACAGGTTTTAGCTCTAAGCCAGATACTCCTGGCTAGCAGACTTAGTGTGAACCTGGCTGAGAGATACAACTGCCCAGCAGAGACAGTGGCACAGGGTAGTCAGGTAGTAAGGAGGTAGTAAGGATGGTGGCCCCAAAGCCTGGAATGGATTTCCATTCATCCACTGTGAGAAAGTCAGGTGGATGCCAATTACCCAACAGAGATGCCTAAATTTCCTTGAAATTCTTCCATTAAGACAATTCTGCAACTTCCCTGAACAGTCCATTCCCTCCTTTCGTATTCCTTGGGTCAGAAAATTGCCTATTATCCCCGAAAAATCTTTCATGGTTATAACTCAATCTTGCTTCTTCATGTCTTGCTCCAGATGGAACTGCTGATCCGCTTTCTCTTGACAGCCTTTCACATGTTGGAGAACTAATAATGTGTTTGGTCCTTGAGAATTCTCTTCTTTCAACCTCACTGAGCCCAGTTCCTAGTCTTTTCTTCACAGTAATGTTTTCTAGACCTCCGATTACACTTTCATCTCTCCTCTGAGCAGTCGTCAGCTTGCTGGAGTGTAAAGAGCAGTGTCCAAGAGTGGAATTGTGCTGAGATCTTGTTAGTGCAAATTAGGGTGGAATAAGCATTTTCCATTACTTACATATAAGGTGTTTACAGATAAAGCTTGTCTTTTTCACTGCAGCATCTTGACTCACTCCCAGTTGGCGACCCAGTGTAACTTCTATGTGCCTTTGCAGCACTTGGCTGGCCAGTGACTCCTCATATTGCAGCATTTGTTTTCTCATTCCTAACAGTTGTAGATCATGCTTGTCCTTGCAGATTTCATGACGATGATTTGAGATAATTTCTTCATTTTAGGCAAATTGTTTTGAATTCCTACCCTGTTAATCCTACTGTTGTAGATTAACCTTGGCAGGCAGCTTAGACTTACACAGCCACTCACTCACTCCCTGCTACAGTGGGAAGGGGGAAAGAATCAGTAAAAGTGAGAAAACTCATGGAATGAGATAAAGACGCTTTAATAGGTAAAGCAAAAACTGTGCGCACAAGCAAAGCAAAACAAGGAATTCACTCACCATTTCCCACTGACAGGGAGATCTTCAGCTCTGTTACAGTAATGGTGACTTGGGATGACAAACACCATCACCCTGAATGTGCCCCACTTCCTACCTC
>VYZR01010290.1:0-19765 GCA_013400675.1 Oxylabes madagascariensis | reverse complement strand
TCTCCAGCCACTACCTTACATTTACTCAAACAGGCACTGACCAAGTTACACAAGCAATAAAAGTGGTGTTTTGGGGGTACTGACTGATAGATGAGTTCCTGATTTGTGAGGGAATTTGAGTGCTCATAGGGCTCAGGGCAGCATTTAAGCAGTTTTGTTTCTTTTTTCTTCATTTTTAAATGAAACCTCTTCTTCTCCCTCTGGCTCTCTTATCTATTGATGTAACTGGTGTTGCATGAGAAATTACCTCATTTCAATGACTGGAGACAGCTTTTCTATCAGCTGCAGTAAGGTTTCCTCATTTGTTTAATGAACCTGGATAGGTAGAAAATAAAGTATTAGGAGCTGCAGAGGAAGAAAACTAAACCAGAATGTTCTGTGTATTTGGGTAGTTTAAAAAAATATAACTGTATTAATATAACCAGTACAGGTAATTGGTATTTAGATTATGGCATGATTATTGCTTTGCAGACAGGGGACTCCGTTATCACTCAGTCATCAATGAAGTAGCTGCATTCTGTGCTCATCTCATCTCTGAAGCTGAAAGAAGAGCTAGTTATTATCTTCAAGTGAGTTATTAATGAGGGGAAAAATCATCCCCAATTACTGTGAAGCAAAATATTTCAACATTTACGTATCTCAGACTTTAATTTTGATCTAATCCTTTGTGAGTCCTTAAGCTCAGACAGTATTCACTTTTCCAAACATTCTCATCGTGGCATATTGAGAGGAGCACCTGTCCGAGTGCTGGCTTCCCTGAGGGTATGCTGCAGGNTCAATTGGAAATGTAGCTACTAGACAAAGAAAACTCAATAATTACACAGCTGTTTCAGTAGATTACAGATTTCCTAGAAAACAATAAAATAACCATCTGTGAATGGAAAAAAAGCAAACTATCCTTTTTTTAATTCAAAAACATTTCTGAAAGTCATCAGGTATGTCCACTGTAAACTTCTTATCTCTTTTTAAAAGCGACAGAGTCTGTAACCAATCGGTGTAGATTTCTCTACAGCATTTATGCCCATTAATGCTTCATTGATTTACAGTGAAACTGCTGAAGGACTGTCTTGAATAGACACATAAATATTAATTTCTTGTGAAGGATGGCTGCTATTACACTAAATATTAAATGAATTCATAATACTTGGACATTTGCAATAAATCACTACTGGGACTGCATACTAACATCCCATTCCCTTTTTTTTATATTAAAGCATGGAAAAGAGCTGGTTGCTCCCAAAGAAATGTAGATCTTTGTAACACTAGAATCATTAACGAATTCCCACAGCACAAGGAGGAGTTTCAGCTTAGTCCCATTTTACAGATAGAGGGAGGCATGCAGTGGTTTAGGTTGAACTGCTGATCAAAGAAGGTTCAAACCCAATCTGTTTCTTATGCAAGATATCTCAGTAAATTATCAGTTCCTGACAATCCTTCTTTTGCTTGAAATTCTCTGAGCAGCGTCAGCACCAGATCTGGCCATGTGATACCAGAAGGGTGACAGCCAAACTCAAAGGGAGAAAGAGCTGGACATATTGTCTAATCTCCATGCACACAAAGTGGTTGGTATCAGGTCACCTCTAGATATGTTGCCCAAGGCATGTACAGCACGTGCCCAAGGCCACGACTTGAAGGATGGTACTGCTCAGGTTTTGACTAGGCTTAGCAATTGAACTAAGTCATCTTCTCTCTTCCAAGTTTCAAAAGTTTAGTAAAATACTCAGTAGGGGCTAAAAATCAANTTTTTTTTTCTTAACTAGAAACAGCCTGGATTTTATTTGTAAGGGCTAATTTTGTTCTTTTGCTTTCCTTTGAATCCGTTTAAAATTAATGGTTTGGAAGTTTTGACTCTGAACGTCCTAGAACAAAACCTGGGCGATACAAAGGTGATGATTTAAATTCATATAAACATGTGGCAGTANAAGGATAGATAGCAAGATCATTATAGCTTTCTGTTTTCTAAGGGATAGTAGCTTAAGAGTAGAAATTTAGGCCAGGGCTAACCCTGTAGAGTGGAAGCCATTCTTGTAAACAAAACTGAATGACTGTCAGACTCATCTGCTTTTTAATGCGTAGATGGGTGTGAGCACCTCCTTCATTCTAAATATTTTTGCTTCTGTGCCTTAAATGGTCTACGTTGCACAAGGTTTTTCGAATGAAAATTTGTCAAGGTATTTAAATTTGAAGCAAAAATTAGAAAAGCTGCTACCACGTAGGAATATTAATTGTTTGCTACACAGGGCTTTAGTTCACATAGTTACTTCGCATTTGCAAGACTGCCAATTAGAGAGGCTCAAAGTGCTCGCTGCTGCACAAAAGCCATTTCTCCAGAGCCCCACAATGGCTATTGTATTCTGTCACTGACCTTTGGACACCTTCAAATGCATATTGACACAGGATGCTGGGATCATTAGAGCTATTGTTTCAGTGTGCCACAGGGAAAGAAGAGTTTTGCAATGAAGAGCTTTAAAATTTTACATAATGATGACAGCAACAATATTTCTTAATTAGAAGTGAGAGAAAAACTGAAGCATTTTATCTGGTGTTTCAGGTGAATTCCAGAAGGCACACTTTCCATACTGTCCTTCCCATCAGGGAAAGAAGATATTTATCAGGGGCATTTTGTCTGCTTTTCTATTGTTTCCAGGGGAATTGATTTAATTTTTTTAACCTGGTGGTGCCATGTGGCCAGCCTCCCTTACCTTCCATGGATTCTGCCTGAATGAACATCTTGACAGGATGGATCCTTTCATCCTGTAAGTGCAAAACACTCTTTTAAAACATAACCAGTGGTATGCAGGAGACCAGGATCTGGATGCACAGTTCAGACTCTGCTCTTCAAAAATCAGTGGACTTTGGCTCTGTGACAACAACTGTGCTTCGTTTTATCTCTTCTGTGTCTTGACATCTAAGGTATTTCTGTTTTGTTAGCAGTCCATGACAGTTAAAAAGAACTTTGAAATCAGAGATACCATATACTCCAAGTGCATTTACTGTAGTAAATCTGAGCATCTCCGAAAAGCTTGTATTTATTTTATTGTAGCCTTTCTACACTTTAAAGCTGCTTTGAGAAATTACTTCAGCAGTCAGAACATAAAAGAGCATAATTTTAAACCTTGCATGGGACATTTTGTCTACAGAGAATAAATAAATTACTGGCTTGTATTTCCAATGAGTGTTCCTACTTGAATGTATAGAGAGAATTTCTGTTCCATAAGTCTTGCCGTTTCTGGGTTTGATTTTATCCCCTGGGACCCTGTTATTGAACAAATTATCAAATACAGCTAAACTTCATATCCCTGAACCTCTGAAGATAGTTTGGGTAATGGCTTGCACTTCTGACAAAAGAGGAAGAAATCTAACAGACCTTTGCAAAACTTCTAGTATCATTTTTGCAAAATGGAAAAGCTTACTGCACAGCATTGCTGGTTGCAACTCTAACCTAGCATTGTGGTGCATGTACCAGAGGATGGCCGGTTTCTACATACAAACTCTAGCCAAAAAACTTTTAAGATGAAGGACATGGTATTTGGTATTTGTGTGTGCTTGAGGTAAGTGTGCAGCAGGATTTCTCACACGGTTATAAAATTCAAAAGGTCAGATGTGTTTCCTCAGGAATGCAGGCTAAACTTTTTTTTCCCCATTAATTGAAAAAGTGCTGTTACCATCTTTTCATTTCTCTGTGTCAGAAATCCTTTCAGAACTTTGAAACCTCCCATGCACTGCCACTGCAATTGCCAATTGTGAATTTTGTTGTCTATCTTCAAACATCAAGGTGATACCTTTACCTTAAAACATCAGGAGTAGTGACTCACTTCTGGGAGAGAGACACGAATAGTTATTGCTGCGTGATGCAGGATGTGAAGGGGAGCATATTCTGGAAAGAGCTGTTAAACCAGATTCTTGTGCCTTCATTCTCCCTACTGTAAATCTGCATCAGTTGGTAAAAGAGGCAGTAATGATGAATGCTTCTCTTGCAGTGGGCTGGGATCTGAAATCTCTCCTCAGCCCATTGTGCTTCCCAGCAGAGGTTTTTAGCCACGGGTCCTGACTTCTTACTTGTGGATGTATCTCTGTTGAGGGACAGGATTCTTCTTGAAGATAGAGGGCAGCACTCTGCTTGCTGTCTTCTCTGCATGGGAAGTTTGTATCTTTGATGTACCAGTGCAGCTGCACTCTTTCTTTCAAAAGGCACGTGGTCACTGCTTGGGTAGATTTGAAAATGGGGATAATCTTTGCAGTATGTTTGGTCTTTACTGAATTAGATGAAGCCCTTTGAAATTGGGAAGGATTTTCATAGGATCAAGTTCTGCCTGGATCCACCCCTATGGCAGTTTTGAGAGGTTTTCTGCCTCACACATTTGGGTTTTCCAAAACGAAAGCAAAGGGACTTGGTATGTCTGCTCACTGCCCATGTTTTGTTTGGTTCCTTTGCAGAAGGAGAAGAAGAGTGGGTTGTTGAAACTTCTAGCAGGAGCATCAACAAAAAAGAAGTCACGCTCCCCACCATCTGTGTCCCCCACACACGACCCTCAGACAGCCATTGAAGGAGTTCTGCAAGGGGCAGTGGGGCCTGAGCTGTCCTCCCTCTCCAGTCACGGCAGAGCCGGCTCATGCCCTATTGAGAGTGAAATGCAAGGAGCCATGGGGCTGGAGCCTCTGCACAGGAAAACAGGCTCCTTGGATTTGAATTTTTCCATTCCTTCACCTGCCAGGCCACCCCTCTCTTCCATGGCAGCTATTCGGCCAGAGCCCAAGCCTTTGCCCCGGGAAAGGTAAGTTGTGTTTCTCCTGAGGTTGCCTGCATCCACAGGGAGCAAGTGGAGGAGGGATGAAAGTTTTACTTGCTCAAGGGTTGTTGCAGTTTTGGTGTTCTGTGGATTGACTGTATGTGGCTCAGCTGTCTTTTAAGAAGACAGGACTTACATGCATCTGCCCATTGAAAATCATTTGGTACACCGTGCAGGTTTAAAGAAATGTTTAAGAGCCCCTGTCCATGACACTCCACAGCACTGGTGTAAATGTGGAGGACAGCACTGCTTTCTCAGCCCAAATGGTTTAAATGCTGTTGGCAAATGCCACATTTTAAATGGGATTCCAGTATTTCAACTGAAGGACTTGACATACTATGTCCCATCTGGACATGTCCTGTTCTGCAATACCAAAGACTGTTGCAAATTCTTCTTGTTTAGAATACTTACAGATCTTCAATGACCTGTTACCAAAAATGTGGCTCGTTTCTAGAGAGGCATTTACCAGTGATTCTGGAGTTCATTTCAGCAGCCTGCTCTCCACCTTGGTACTTCGGAGTAACTGACTTTGCAAACCTGAAAAAAGAAGAATAGGAATACCAAAATACAAAAGCAGGTGGAGAGAGAGATAACTGACCGGAAAAGAGATAAGAAGTTGCAGAAGAGATAGGTCTCCATGTGCAGAGTCATACTGGCTGTAGGTAAATGTTTTCTACAAGAGTGCAGCTTGAGGACTGGGAAGGGAATAGATAAAACACAGCTACAGTGCTGTTGAAATGCTTTCCACTCAGAAGGTGATTGAAGAAGACATGTTTTTTACAAAAGCATTGAAGAATTCTCAAAAAGCTGTTCAGAGAACACTCTTGAATTGGTATTTAAAACAATTTTGAAATAACATTAAAATCACAGAAGTTGGAAAGAAACTAGTTTTGTCTGAATGTATGGAAGAGGCTGAAGGGAATGGACTGGGCAAGGCACCTGACCCTGAATCCTGCTGGGATCATGAAGCCGATGATGCGTAATAAGGGACATTACAAGGACTGTCCTTACCTTATACAGTGTATATACTTTATTCAGTAAAAACTGAGTGCAGGTTGGAATTTGGTTTAGAAGGTGACAGTGACACCGTAACAAACTTTCCTAAGGCATCTGGTTTGTTACCATAAAACCTCTTGCTGAGTAAACTGTACACAACCAACCCAGCGGATACTAAGTGGATTGAAAATTGATTCACTGACATCAAATCTAACACTACATCAGAAATCACTAGAAAATGGTTATTAACGTAGGTAATGCAGTCCAACAAGACTGGGGTCCTGAACCTGAACTGTCGACATAAAACCTGTGCTGTTGCAGAATGAGGACTGAAGTGGGAGGTGGTGATGGGTAGGGCAGATCTGTTGGTACAGAGCTAATTCAGCTCCTGATCAGGTGAACACAGAGTAACAGTATATTTCAGAAGAGGCAAATCTGATGCAAAGTGAAGTGGACTCAGAGAAGCATAAGAAAAACAGAAGATTTAAAACTATATACTTGCAAAGAGAGAAACAGGGAGCTGTGGCACGCTTGGTGAAGAGTGTAGGGATGGCATAGTAACAGTCTGTAAGAGACTGCAGTCAGGACAGACATGGGAATATTTTTACACTAGATTTGGCATTTTTTCTGAAAGAGATGCTTTTGTTCAGGTGCAGCTGTTAGACTTGAAGCAGAAATAAATACAGGCAAGTCCTTCAGCATTGTAATGAAGGCAGTGAGAACAGACAATCTCAGTAGTCACTTGCCCTTAAAATCCTTGAAAAAGTAATTTAGTAAAAGGAGTGAAAAACCAGTCCCTATTTAGGCACACTTAATTTGGTCTATATCAGTTCAGATTAGTGCTGTAAGAAAAGTTAAATCAATATAAACCAGATTTAGAACGAGTATAACTAAATCAGTGGGCTGCTGCACCTTTAGTTAAATGTAACCATGAAGAGAAGCTGGGGAGTACAGCCCCTGACGTCTCCAGAACTGGATGTTAATAGGCTGCTCTCAAAGCTTTACAATAGAGAACTCCAGACACATTATTTAATATGCCAGGGCTAGTACCATACCCTACAAATTTCTCAGTCCGCCTCAGGGTGGTCCAGATAGGGAAGCATTTAACTGATGGCTATTTTAAGTGGCAGAATAGAACCAGAGAGACAAAGGTTACCTACATTCTCTTAGCTGTGCTGGAATCAGGAGCAAATAGATTTAGAGTGCTAAAACTGAGTAAATACTTCCAGCTGCAGTATATGGTGATAAGGAACTTACTCTGATTTTACGTATTTTTATTCCTGAGTCTTAAATCGGAAAATAAGCTATAATTGAAGTAACCATAATTATACACAGCAGGCAAGATTCTTTAATTGATTTATGAATTAACTTCCGTATCATTGGTGTATCTGCATTCCGTAACTGATCATATGGGTTTTTTCACGTCCATAATGGGAAATATTAATTACCTTCATGCACTAGGAAGGAATACTTAGTCCTGGAATAATCTGAGCAGATACATTAAACACTTGTCTGCAAGAAATTCATCCCACATCCATCTGTGCTCATTAAATCATCAAATTTCTCAGAAGTACCAAGTTATATTTTTTTTAAAACAAATTATGGTTTTCAAACCACTTGTTCTTTTCACATCTGGCAATGGAGTAACTTGCATTCAACGTCACTCAGCTCCATATTTTGCTTGTTTGCATTTTGGTGCATTTCATCTGCACAGTAGGAGCAATTCTCTGAGAAAGAAAAGGGAGGAGAGGGAAAAAAAGGTTAGATAAACAGATTCAGATGCTGGAAGAAATTTTAAAAAGCTGCAAAGCATTTCAGTACACTTAGCTGTACTTGGCTTTCTGTCTCCCAACGCCCATCTGTGCACACAGAAACAGAGCACTGAAAGGTTGGAAGAAGTAGCACATTCCTTAATATTTACGGCATTCAAAATGAGACTCATGCAGTCAGCAGAGCACCGCTACTTTTCCTATAGAGGTTGGCTTGCAGCTCCAGCACTCCCCACATCCAGGTTACTGATCAAGCCCAGTGCACCAAGAGATGCATTAAAGGGCTCTGATTGCTTGCAGCTCACTCCATACTTAAGGGATGAATTGCCTATTCTGCTGCCTGACAGTGCAGACCTTTCTGGGAGTTGCAGCCAGGTAGACAGAAAGGTGAAGCAAGCTTCACTCACTTGGAGGTGCTGTTAATGTTTATACTCTCAGTCTCTTATTTTTTTTTCCTTTTTTTTTTTTTGGTACATAGAGAGGAAAACAACTATCTTCTTCTTGATATTCCAAAGCCTGGCTATGGATGACTGGATTAGGAAGGAAATTGCTCCTAGCTCTCCTGTCATTTAGCCTTCATATTTGTGTAGTTTGCAGGGGTAGTCAGAGCCCATCTCTGCCTTCTGGGTGTAGTTTCTGCTACCAGTTTATAAAACCACATTCCTTCAGATACTCTCTGCCATAAAGCATCCAGCACTACAAGCAGCAGAGCAGAGAAATTTCCCAGGTGGTGTCCTTGCCACTTCATGTGGCAGTGATTGACTGCCAAGTGAATACCCCATCAGGCTGTGTGTGCCCCACACACTTTTTTCCACCTACTGCTCCATCCAGTTTCTGCTAGTGTGAGAAACGGGACCAGTACAGGGATCCACTGTGGTGATGCAGGCACTGGGCCAGAGCCTTGCCCACGTCCCACCAACACTGTTGGCTCACAGGAGGGGTGTGCTGTGTGCCTGCCAGCACCAAAACAAAATACTTCCCTTGCCACCCCCTTCAAGAAAATATGACTGTACATTAAGCAAAATAGGAGAGTTGAGTGTGCATGTGTGTGTGCATGAGTCATGTTCCCCTCGCCGCCTGGCACTGTTCCCAGAGGCGAACCTGAGTAAAACATGTCACGCGTTGTTGACTCTTTTATAGAAACTGGCACTAACTCTGCCGTGTTATATTGTGATAAAGCAGCTGTGGCCAGACTTACTGTCACGACTGGCATATCTGTACTGCGTTTCCATGGGGTTTGTGCAGCCTTCAACCAAGTTATAACCATAACAATGCTGCAGAATAAGATGGGAGCAGTAAGTTTGACCTTTAAAATAGATCCCTCCATGTTTGCGTGTATCTTTCTACAAATCACTGCCACATTAGAAATTGAGCTCCCAATTCAAGGAAGCATTCAAGCATGTGCTTAACACCCATTGACTTCAATTTTGCTGTGCTCATATGTCTTCTTTGCCAAAAAGCAAAGCAGAAGAAGGGTTCTTTTCATTCCTGGAAAGTGATACTAGAGAATTGACCCAAGGAGTAATTTCTGACTGAACAGTGACAAGTATTCACATGGTTAAGTGCTTCTCTGAGTAGGGATACCTGCCTTAGGACTGGAAACCAACCATCAACCATCTCAGAAATTGAATCCTGAGATAGTTCCAGCAGAAAGGTAAAAGACCCAACTGAGACTTGTTCTTCTAAGGCTACTGATTCAGTCACCATACTACAGAGAAGCAGGTTTTGACTTGTAGTGTGCAGAGGTGCCTTGCAGGTCCCTGCAATTTGCCAGTGAAAGGATGAAAAAACAGAGCTCCACTGGTAAACAAAAGCAGTGGTTAACTGAGCTAGATGCTCCATTGACACTGATTATCCTTTGCCTCCAAAACTAACTGTGTATCCCTAAAATGCGTGAGACCTGTTGGAGTCACAGGACTGGATTCATGCAAACTGTCCTTAGTGCACAATACTTTGAGAAACAGGAACTTGCATTAAGCATCCAAATTCAAGCACTCTAAATGGGATCAGATTGGAGGTTAGCCCTGCAGACCTAATTTGCCTCATTGCACATTTTTTGAAGTTGCTCTTGTTCCATCAGTGTCCTGGATACACATATTTATTCGGTGAGAATTTCGGGGGTTTTTTTACAGTGTCCATGGCTGAGTTCTGCCATTAATTATCGATCAGTTCTGATCAATATTGTTCAGTGCCTGCCTGCACACTGACAGAGGGCCTGTATGAGTCATTTAGACCAGACAGGACTCCTACGCAGCCAGTGTGCATGAGATGAGTGTCTCCCTGTGGAAAGTGTGGCACGAGGCTTTACAGCTGAAGGAGTCAGAGAAGCCACTTTCCCCACATCTGCACTACTCAGTGCATTTCATCATGGTCATTTGCTAAAGATATTCCAACCACTGCAAAAGGTGGGGTGGCTCCCATGTCAGAGCCTTGACTCACATCCAGAGCAGCATCTCGTGCACTAAATGAAGCAGGCATCCTATGGGAAAAATAGTATGCAATCATATAATGAAAGATTATATTGCAAGGCAGCAGAAGTGAAGTCATGGACAATTTTATTTGCCTTTCTCTTCATCTCAGATGCATGGGGGTGAAACACTTGTGTTCTTTTAAGGTTGTATATGTCTTTATGTATCTACAAACATGGTATTTTTAATCATTTTGCTTCTTTAAAAGAAACAAAACCAGAACTTCCATCATGTGACATCTGTTTGAGGTTAGGAGTCTTATTTGCACCTTCCAGATTTCAGTAGGAGTAGCAAAGGGGGGGCTGGGTGGGAGAGGTATTTCTTTTGGCTGTGAAAAGAAGTGCTATGAAGACAGGGGACAGGGGGATTGCAAGGTCTTTGCTGACAGCAGAGGATGAACTTTTTCCCAGCTCAGTGAGATAATTGCTGCCGGGGTGCCCATCCCACCCTCCAACCCAGTGCCGGCCTCTACTGATGCAGTCTCCTACTTCTTGGGATGCCATGTTCCTGCCCCAGGTTCCCTCCCACCAAGGCTTTTTGCTCTCCCAGACTCAGCTCAGCAGAGCTTCCCCCCTCAGCAGCCATACCCATACCTTTTATCTGGGTTTCCAGTTTTCATCACAGTCACATTTCTTCCTCTGCTCCCAGTTTTTCTCCCGTCAGCCTCCCTCTTCCTCCACCATCCCTTACTTTACCCCACTCTCCAGCTCCCTGGGTTTTCCCTGCCCAGGCAAAACCCATCCCTAGTACTTGCAGCCTTTCCTCATGTATTATCTCTTTTGCACCAAGGACTCTTCCCAGGCCACTGCCCATCTGAACAGTAGCCTCCAGGGATGAAGTGCCCAATCCAAGGATGCCACAGCAGCCAGTAGGGGATGTCCAACATCAAGCCTGTCCCCTCAGAGAAAAATACAAGCAAGGCCCAGTGCTAAGAAAGGAAGAGAAATGCAACCTCTGAAGTCTCACAGAACTAGGACAGCTTGGAAAATGAATCAACAGAGACTTTACTTTCAGTGCTCATACAAGACTAAACATATGCCATTTTGGGGTGGTTTGAATGTTTTTAACCTGGCTGGGAGTGGGTGATTTTCTGAAGGAACACCATCCCAGACAGACCAGTGGGACCACAGGACAGGTCTTTGCTCCCAAATATAGGACCTGAGAGCAGTTTGTGGAAGCGCTCATATGGATCCTGCTGGTGCTGCAAAACCCCTCATGTTATTCTTGGAAGTGATGAGGCCATTGGACTGTATGTTGGACCCTCAGCCTGATACAGCCAACTGCTGTGGAGAATTTGGGCCAAAATGATTAACATTTGGCAGAAGTGTAATTATATAAGACAGATTTGCACAATTTACAACAGAAAACAACAAATGTTGTTACTAGTGGTCAGAGGTGGTTGCCACACTTGTCATCATCATTGTTGTCCAGCTAATTAGCATTTTTGAAAGTTGGTAATTTAGAGGTAGAATGTGACACTTACAAAATTGAGAAGACTGAGATCCATCTAAAATGCCAAGCAACAGTTTGGTATAGGAAAATCTACAATTTTATAGCATCTTCTCAAAAAGGGGACAAAAGGGGAAATAAAAGGGAGAGATATAAATAGAAGTATCCCAGACTGCCTTTTTGGGAGTGAGGGAGGATGTCTGGGAGAAGAGACCTTTTCTGCCAAAAAAATATGGCTAATAGCTGTCCTTGCAATTCCATTCCAGAGGATAAACGAGGCTGAGGTGCCACCTGGAGGTGTGGAGGGGCGGCACAGCTCCCTGTGCCAGCGGAGTGCCGGGATGCTGCCCCTGCAGCCCCCACCGGGCTGCCTCTCCCAGGCTCCGCTTCAAACATCCCGTGGGAAAAGGCATCGCATCTTTTTCCATCTCTCACAGAGGAGTTCTTAACGGATTTGCAAGGTCTTTCATAGCTAGTATTTTGTTATTCTATCAAAAACCTCTTTGGTACTATCTTGTGAGGTACTGTTGTTAATTAAATTTAAACCATAGCATTTAGGGTTTCCCAAATGCGAAAACCCACCTTATTTTGTAATGCAGTGACTGAGATTTATTTCTCTATATTGCTTAGAAGATGCTGTGTAGAACCCCTTTTATGATAGTGGGCACATTCCTGTTGAGTGTGGTCACCTGCCTCCTCATGTGAACCATTTAGGGACTAGCAGTTCATCTCTCTGAGGACATAGCTTTGCTTTAAAAGGATGTCTCTGTGCTTTTGGTATAACACAAGGTGCTGGCAGTCCCAGCTGGGTCTTCAGACTGACCCTGCCCAAGACCGTCTTCTTCTGAGTTTCTGTTTCCTGACTTGCCGGAACGGTCTGTGAGTACCTCCACAGCACTCAACTAATGTTGAAGTCCAACCTTTTTTCTTTCTCAAGGCCTCTTGAGTTCCTGATGCAGAGCTCCGATGTGCTGTGATTGTGCATAAGAGTAGGGAGATCTGAAATTTGGCATCATCTTAGCTGAAATTGTTCCACTCTGATAATTTAATTAATCAACACTGCAGCAGAGTGTTTGAAATAATGTGTGCATTCATTTGCATAATGAGTGTAATTGGCAAAGCTTCATATTATAAGTGTAACAGTTCCAGAGATGATAGCTTGATAGACCATTTTCCTGCACACATTTCAACCCCTGTTATTTGCTTTTCCACAGAGGAAGGAAGTGACAACAAGATTTGTTAACCAAGGTACAGAGAGGATCGGCAAATTTTTGATGGCACTTGAACATGTATTTTCCAGGACTGTGTTGCTCTGTCAATATAAAAAATCCACAGTCAGGTATTAGAACAGAACCCCTGCTCCAAATGGAGTTTAATGCTTTTCCAAGTAAGGGGTTGGTTTGCTGTGGAGATGTCCAGACATAGAGTCAAAGCTGATATTTCCACTGTCATGCCAAAGTGGAGTGCCTGGTTTCAGAATTGAAGTCACTACACACCTGAGCAAAGTCTGCAAAGAAAGTGGGTGACTGCCACTGGAGAGCCCCTTGCTTTGGTACTGTCTACTGGGAATGGCCTTTGGGCGTGGTCCACAGCCTCCAGGGCATGTTAAAGACCCAGGGACAGGATATTATCTTAAATAAGAACTCATCTTGGTACAAACAGGACTCCGGCATTGGTGGCCAGGCAGCAGTTGTGAATGTATTAATTCTCAGGAGGTGGACTGTAGGTAATCAATTGGCAACTTTTAACAATCTTACTATATCCATTACTTTGCAATTAGCAAGACAGTTATTGACTGTTAACCAAATGCCAGATGACTGCAGAAGTGCTGAAGGAAAAAAACAACCGTGCAGTAGAAATATATTCCCTGCTCTGCACACAAGTGCATTGATATAAAATGGCCCGGTCTGTGCTCTCAGAAGGACGCCTGCTGATAAGCTCTGAGTGCAGAATAGCTGTATCAGGCTCAGACACATCATTACTTCATTGAAATGAAGTGACACTTGAAAACTAAGTTCCCAGAGAGCCCTGTGAATGGTTCAGGACTGGGGCTCCCCGTTGGTTTGGAGAGTGCTTTGAAAGTCACTTGATACCTCTCCATTTTAGCTTCCCTTCCAGGTTTGAAGGGAACCAGAGAACATTCTCAAGAAACATTATAAGAAGAGTAATGTGAACTGCTTTAGCTAACATCTGCTGGTGTCACAGGCAGTGGGAGCATTGCAAACCCCATTTTTCATCATCACTGGGCAGGGGAAGAGTGCATATCATATATATGGACTTCTGTAAGGTCTCTGACATGGTCCCTCACATCTCTCTCTTAATTGGAGAAGGATGGATTTCATGGGCGAACTGTTTGGTGGATCAGGAATTGGTTGGATGGTCACGTCCAGAGGGTAGTGGCTCAGTGGCTCAATGTCCTAATGGACACTGGTGACAAGTGGTGTCCCTCAGGGGTCCACACTGGGACCAGTGCTGTTCAATGTCTTCATCAGTAACATAGATGGTGGGATTGAGGGCACCCTCAGGAGGTTCGCAGATGACACCAAGCTGATTTATGCACTTGACACATGGGGTCTGAGCAACCTGCTTGAGTTGCAAATGTCCCTGCCTCTGGCAGAGGGGTTGAGCTAGATGACCTTTAAAGTCCCTTCCAGCCCAAACTGTTCTATCATTCTATGATTTTTGGATGGAGCAAATGCAGAGCTGAATAAGACGTGTTACAGCAGACATGCAGCACTAGGATAAAGCAGCCAAGTCCTGGCACAGGCTCAGGACACAGCTGGGGGCATGGACACCATGAGTGGTCCGTCCATTTGACAACATACTCCTGCTTTCATGGAGTGCTCTAGAGTACATCCTGGTCAATTGTCCAGCCCAGCTGGCCAGAAATTTCCATCTTACTCAGTTTTAGTAGAAAATGTAGCTGCATTGCATACAACTAGTGTGTGAAAATGTAACTCACTGATATTTCAAAAAGTTTTTTTTCCCAAGATCTCTGGTACTGGTGCTGGTGCCCAGCTGCTCCCATCAAGTGCAGATTAACCAAGTCTTTGCACGTTTTTTTCTCCAAAGGTACCGCGTTGTGGTCCCATACCCACCGCAGAGCGAGGCGGAGATCGAACTGAAGGAAGGTGACATTGTGTTTGTGCACAAGAAGCGGGAGGACGGCTGGTACAAAGGGACATTGCAGAGGAACGGCAGGACGGGCCTCTTCCCCGGGAGCTTTGTCGAGAGCTTCTGAGGACGAATTGCTGCTCTCTCAACTGAGGAGCTTTCAGGGGAAACTGCATAGCACAAGAAGAGACAGCAAAGAGAAACTGGACTGATAACCACTGCCATTTTTATTTCCAAAGACTTCCCCCAGGCCCTTCAGTCTGCAGCTCTGGAGACACAGTGCCCCGCTGTGCTCCCGAGACCGTGTGCGGTGCATACAGTGGTATGTTGAAGTAGTGCCTTCCACCTGGAATCACAGACTGAAAGGACGCCCATCTGGACTGTAGTAAACCTAAACTCTGGCTGTTAACCTTTTGTGTAAATTATAGAGAAGATATCTTTAAAAAAAATTAAGAGGAAAGCTGTTATATTGCTGTAACTTATTTGTCAGAGCTGCAGTGTTCTTATTACTGGCCTATGCAAGATGGATTTGAGAGTTCAAGAAGGTGTGCTAGGAAGCTTTTAAACTGGGATTTTGTTTTTACCAAGGGAAGAAGAGGGGAGGGTGGAGAAAACCCCAGCTAAAGATCAGTGCATCATTGTGCAAGTAAGAATGAGGAGTCAAAAATGTTAATGTCATGCTTTCTATATACCTCAAAGATATGCTGCGCAGGTTTGTCGGTGCGTGTCGGTGTTAAGTACTCAGAGTGCTACACCACCCTGTGTCCTGGCACTGCTGCCAGGGAGGTCCTGGAGGAAGTACAGCTCCACCATTAAAACGTGGTTATTTGAGCAGAATCCCTTTTGCCTGTCTTCTGCCCGTATTATATGCAGCATGGATTTTTGTCCTTTGGTATCACTTTCCATTGCTTTTTTGTACGACGTACCTTTTTACTGTAAGAATTGCTCTACTTTATATATATTCCTACTAGATCAGACATTTCCTCTTTTTCATACATCTGGTGCTATTTTTTTTAATTGTTAAAGATTTGGTTAAACAGAGAGGCTGCAGCAAGATTTGCATTCAACATATGAAATTAGAAACGTACCTGAAGATTGAGATCAGACTGCTTGTTCTTGCATCATAGAGGAAAAGAGAAAAAGCTGCATGGTCATCGATAAATATACCTGGGGGAGCTGCCTGTGCAACACACACATGCTAGCTCTCTCCTACATATTTAGAGTGGCTGAAGACCCATGCTGAAGCACAGCGTTCTGTCTGGAGAGTGATAATGACTCCAGAATTGGAAGTAATTCCCAGAGGAGTCATTTTAATTGACTTTTTCATGGCAATAAGAAGAACACTGCAGGTTCTAGCACACACAGGGACCGTGGAGTTTTCCTCTGTCGTTGCATGACGGAGACAAGAGCTGATCTGCGACAGCAGTAATTAGTGTTATGGAAATGTGATTTCTTACTGTAGAAATGTACAGTTCTGGAGACTGTTGGATTTCTTAACGTCGTCAAGCTACAATACAAACTGTATCAGGCAATATAAGCTTCCATCTACCAGGGACTTAAAGGTGCAATAAATGTAAGGTGAGTTTAGCCAGTAATTTGTATGAAAAAGAATGATAAAAAAGTCATAATGCAATTGTTGGGAGTATTTAAAAAGACATCAGCTCTTGAGGAGTGAATTGTGTTGAAAGGCCTTTCATAGCTGTATCCATACCTTGCCTCTGACAGCAGCTGGCTGTTTGCCAAAGCCCACATGTGGTGGGTGTTTAAAAGCATGTCAGAGGCACTGTAACCTGGAGATGATCTTATTAAAACAAAGAGGCCCGGTGGGTGAACATCATCACTGCGTTACCAGTATTTCATATGCGAAGGTGTAAGTTTTGTTCTCATTCAAGCCGTGTGTACTAGTACATATCAAAACCCACGTAAGTGAGCATTCCTGTTTAAGTTCAGCTCTGTGACTTCGTTCTCTGTAAAATAAGTTCTTCTTGCTGTCACATGTTAAGAAACCAATTCCAGAAACACAGTTCATGGCCAAGTATAGCACCTTCAAACCAGGAGGCATCACTTTCAGGGTGTTTCTTTTTATACTTGATGTTGCCGCATTTGTTGATATTCCAGATTGTAATGAGTCAGTCACTAAAAATTTAGTTACTGTTAAGAGGAAATTGCCTTTTTATAACCAATAAGAGACTGAAGAAACATCTTCTGGAAAGACTTGCTTGAGATTAGAGCCATATCTGTTCCACTTATTTGGTCCAGGTCAGAACTGGTGTCACTGCACCTCAAACAGTAAACTGCACAGTTAGGCAGTCAGCAATGCCAAAATGTGTGTTATTGATTCCAGTAAAAATTCTGGGTTAGATCTGTCAGAGATGAGATTTTTTCTGACAACTTACAGTGGTTAAAACGCTCTTAAAATTCTGTTCCATGGTGTATTTACTACAGTCAGAAAAACGAAACAGGATGACAGCTTGCATGCTGCCTATTCTGTTTAGCCAGATCTAAAATGGTTCCAGATTTCCACCGTTTCATGCTTAACTCTAAGAGGACAAAAGTTGGTGTGTGAGAGGATCAAGGAAAACATGCAGATGTATCATTAAATCAGTGCTTTAAAATATATTTTGCAAGGAGGATGATGGTTTTTTGAATGATCAACAACCCTTCCAGTCATACCTTCTTCTAGGAAAAATTTGGGGGGGAGGAGGTGTTCTATTTTGATAGCAGCTGTTTCTGAGCCCTCTTTATTCTTATCACAATTTGGGTTACTGAGTAATCTTCTTGGACAAATCACTTCCATGCCAGGAGCACAAGTATTAAGGTGAACTTAATACAGCCCAATGATAAAAAACCATGACCCAGTGTCATTCAGAAAGTTCTGGTCTGAGAGAGGTTTGACTCATACTGTGGTCTAGTTTTTACCTGTCATGCCAGGAAAAGAGGGAGGAGGGGGCATCTCCATCTCCTGCAACAGGGCAGGGAAAAGATTCCTTCTGGTGGCCTCAGTTTGTAAAATGCCAGGTTTGTTCTTCTAGAAATGGGTTCAAGTAATTGAACAATTCCTTTGAAGTTTGCACAGCTCAGAAAATGTTTTTGTTATACATGAATGTTAACGTGGTTTAGGAAATGTTGGCAGATATGAGTACAAACGAACTACAATGACTGTGTTTCTGATTCTTTAAATAAAATAAGTATTAAGGCAACTTGACTGAGGTTTCTCTCTCTGTTGGACAACAAGGTGAACAAGCAGTGTAAGTGGCTGTGAGGTTTGCAAAGGAAATAGGGAAGACTCCTCTGCAAACCCTGTAGTAATTCCCACATAAATAAAAACCTGTTAGGGGTAAGAGATGCCTGAACAGGAGTCAGAATCCCTGGTTCTTCTTTTGCCACATCTGGGATTTCTTCAAAATCTTGAGAAGTTAACAACTTACCTGTGGAGAAGAGGTGTGTAGGTCCAGAGAAAGAGTTGGTACAGGGCAGGAAGAGGCAGCAAGGTGGCAAGGGTAAGGCTATGGCAGAGAGGCTAGGAGGGGATGTGGAAGCACAAGATTGGCAAGAGCAGCCTCTAATAGTGTTAATGGGCTTCAGGGGTGCTCTGAGGTCACCTGGTGGATTGAGCTGGTTTGTAGGCACAGGAAGACCCCTTCCCTCCTGCCCTGGTTAGGCTTGGGCTTGGTGTCAGCAAGGTCCATGTGTCCTCTAGGCAGCATACAGCCAAGGAACTGGAAGAGAGGGAAGGAACAGGCTGTACCCTGGGCAACTGCCCCTTAACTCAGGTGAGGGGTGTAAGCCCATTTTAGGACTAGGCCTGAGATTCCCATTCACGAGCACAGTGCAGAGCATCTGGAGTGGGAACATGAGTCCATGACTGGGTCTGGATATGCTCGCCTTGATTTGGCTGGGAGACACCTCTGGAAGAGGCACCCACAGGTGGTGATCCTCTGCAGAGTTAGGGAACATATAGGGCACGGATGAGCGAGGCACAGCTACTTCACCAGGTCATCTGCATGGAAGGTGACACAAGTCTCTTTTTGCCCCAGCTGGATCCTGAGTCAAAATTCTGAAATGTGGGAACCACTAGAATTTAAATGTGGGCAGGCAACACCTCTCCCTGTGCTAGGCCTTGCTGGCTGTCTGACAAGCAGTGTGGTACAAAACGCTGCACAGAGAAGCCTGCCAGCTGCTTCCAAGCTGGTCTGGCGTGCCAGTTCCCTCCACACTTTGCCAGGTACTGTGGCATTTCTCTGTCCCCTGCTGCCAGCACATACCGCACACCTCACCCAGCCTTCGTACTGCATGTCGCCCTGTGCTTCTGCTCCAGTGCCTGGTAGAAATTTAGGCCATGTTTTGAAAGAAAAATAATCATTGTAGAATTGTTTCACGGTTTGACTGTTCCTAAATGCTCATGGAGAGCAGAACCACCTGGACAACATCTGCAGGGCTTTCCTGCAGCCAAAAGCTCTTCCTGACATCAGCAGCTCCTTATACATGGTGAACCTGGCAGCTACATGGCTTGGTGAGTTGGTGCCAAACCAAATAAATGAGCTATACTTGGAAGGAAAGCCAAGAGGTGCTACAGTCTGGAGAAGGCCCTGTCTTCACTCCCCATCCTTTCATGTAGCAAAAATAACTTTCCAAGTGGTCACAGATGTATTTCCAATCACTGGGGCATGGGTGTCTACGCTCCCTTCAGAAAACCACTTGATTTTTCTCAGCCACCAAGCAGCACCACCTGCCCCACGGTGCTGCAGAGGGGCCATGAGCCAGAACACCAAAGAGCTTGTACCAAGGTGGTCCCCTTGCAGCACGTGCCAGACAGCCTGAGTCCCCCTTGTTTACAGTACAGCTCAGTTGCAGGTGAGACTACCTCTATTTGGGTCTCTTCTTTGCTCCCTAAGGAGACCCCAGCAGCCCCAGGGAAAGACAGCCAGCATCCTGCTGACTTGGCCAGGGAGTCACTGAAAGCCGTTTCCAACACAAATGGCTCTTTTGCACCAGCCAAGATGGAATGCAGTGTTTTTGCAAAGGCAACGGGAATGGTCTTACAGACAGAATTATGAGCTTTGTGACCTCCTGTGTGACACACACGTGTGTGTGCAGAAAAGCTCATGAGCAAGGAGTGCTGCTGGGGAGTGCGGCTGCTCTGGTGCTACCTGCCCACCCCTCTCAGAGAGGGGAAAGG
>VYZR01010287.1:63962-74176 GCA_013400675.1 Oxylabes madagascariensis | reverse complement strand
GTTGTGGATGCAAGATACTGTGCTGGTTTTGGCTGGAATAGTGTTAGTTTTCCTCATCATAGCTAGTATGGGGCTGTATTTTGCATTTGTGCTGGAAACAGTATTGATAACTCAGGGATGTTCTAGTTACTGCTGAGCAGAATTTACACAGAACCAAGGCCTCGTCTTGCCTCACCTCTCCTCTCCTGCAAGGAGGGCGGGGATGCACAAAGCGGACACAGCTGGGAACAAACAGAATGACCAAAGAGACATTCCATGCCACATGGCATCATGCTCAGCACATAAAGCTGGGGAAAAAATATGGAAGGGGAGGACATATGCAGTGATGGCATTTATTTTCCCAAATCACTGCTATGTGAGACGGAGCTCTGCTTTGCTGGAGATGGCTGGAACACCTGCCTGCCCATGGGGAAGGGTGAATGAATTCCTTGATTTGCTTTAATTGTGTTCATGGCTTTTGCCTTCCCTATTAAACTGTCATTATCTCAACCCACAAGTGTAATCACTTCTACCCTTCCTATTCTCTCCTCCATCCCACCAGGGAGGGGATGAGGGGAATGAAAGAGCAGCTGGGTGGGGCTTGGTTTCTGGCTGCGGTTAAATCATGATGCCACCTAATAATGCAGCATTCCTCTCTCCTTATAACAGCCTTTGGTTTTTTTTTCCTTTTAAGAGGACTTCTGCTTTCTCTCAAGTACAATACTTGGAACAAACATTTCATTGGACGAGTTTAGATGGATACCATGAATGTATTTTAAGACTGATAACTTATTAAACTTGAATCATGTTGCAATTTAGACACCATAATAATTTCTGCCATAATAAAATTCAAGGTAAATACAATACTTATCTTTAAACATACACATACGCAGCTATGAAAAATCTGACCATTTCACAAACTATAATGTGTAATCAGGCAATAGCATAACAACTTCTCAAAATGCTACATGATTATGATGCATATAGTTTGGACTTCAACATTATATATCCAGTAGAAATTTCCTTCTAATGGGTCCCTTTCTTATTAGAAACTGAGAAGTCTCCTCACTTCCATCTATCAACTGAAACTTGTGAAGTAAAAATAACCTAAGTTCAAATAGACATTTCTGGAGTTTGTTTATAAATGAAATTTGAAAATTCAACAAACTGACCTTACCAATAGCTCAAGATATATCATGCATTCTGCCAAATCTGTATTTCGCTTATCCATCTTTAGGCTGAAGATACATTCATTCTCTTGATGAGTACAACATTCAAAACTGAAGTATTATTGCAAATTTAAAGGGATGGGAAGATTAAAGGGTTTTACTTTTAAGAACATTTTATACTGCCTTTCCTTCTGTAGAGAAAAATGCCCAATGACTCACACAGTCAAGTAAACTAATGCAGTTTACTAATCTCTGTAGAGACTTGACATGAAATTTAAACTTCAAACAGTTATGGATAGCTTACATCATATGGTTTTTATGCAAAGAAAATTAAGCTATAAAAAATTACATTGGTAGTTTACATTCAGATAATTTTTGTGATGTTTTTCCTTTATTGCTCATAGAGGACATTATATAAAACTGCTGTTTATAAAAATAAATGTTTTATAAGCACTTAAAAAAGCCCAAACCTCCTGCTCAGAAATTAAAAAAAAAAAAAAAATTATTCACTGACACACAAGTTCTGCAATAATATAGAAAATACTAAGTCACCTAGCAATCCATACTGGAGATGCGCGAAATGGTCAGGAGGCAAGGTCTTGTCTTGAATTTTCTTTACAAACTTGCGGGCAGTGTCTGGTGGGTCTCCTGTCCCAGTAGTGGAAATAACAATAACTACAGGATCCTTTTCTGTTTCCAGGTTATACTACAAGCAATAGAACAAGTTAAGTTACAAGGTGCCATTTGATACATAATTGTGGCCTTAGATACTCTGTCTCCTACCCTTCTTCTTCCCAAGGGTATACAGAAAAACATTTCATCTCATTTCACCTATATTAAGCCACAGAATGTCTGTCAAATAATTACAAGTAATTTTGGGGATGCAACTTATGATCATACTTGTAGTTTTGAAGACCAGATTTGATAAAGCCCTGAAGAGCCCGCTCTGACCTTAAATCACCTTGCTGCAAGATGACCTCATGAAGCCTCATCCAACCTGAAATATCCTATGATCCCACACACAGATGTCCAAGGGCAGCATTTGAGCAGGCTACTACATACACGAAGAATACTTCACAACTGCACTCAGACAGCTGAAATACACAGTTCTTACGGTATTTTATTTGTCAAGTGGAAAAAGTATTTTTGTATATATGATCACAGTCACACAGCCAAGTGGGGTGTGGCCATACAAACTGTAGAGAGCATTTCTAAGTTCCATTAAGTACCATTTGGTCCTGTCTGGTAACGTCCATGTTACAGAATCACAGTGCCACAAAATTAATTAGTTTGGAAAAGACCTTTGAGATCATCATACCCAAAAAAAACCCCCAGTGCTTTTGGGCTAACTAAGGTAGCTCTGAAGAGTGATAATCAGACACCATGCTCTACAGTCTGATTAATTTTGCTCCACTTACCCTTCTCCCAATTCACTTGTCTCTCCTTTGCTAATACTGGCCTCCCACATTTCCCAGAGTTTCATGGGGGCTACTCCCATTATACTCGGTTCACAGTAACTGCCTGTAGAATGGAGTCAGTTCCATAAATTCAGATCTCATGCAACCATTTATTCTTTCTCAAGTAAAATGCACTCAGAATCTTTGACTCTGCCATCTTTAGCAGGCTGCAGCACTGTGCCAATGTGCCGTGGGTCGGGTGCACTAATCACTCTCGCAGCACCCCTATGACCTATGGGGGGTGCCCTCTATGAAACACAGCTCCAGTCCAGTGTTTGGCAGTGACCTCTGGAGGCCACCTCGTCCCACCCCATGCCCCAAGTGTGACTAACAGTCAGTGCCGCATTTGGGAAAACTTCTAAGGGTAGAGATTTCTCTTTCCTGGGCAGCTTCTTTTACGCAGAACTTCTCCACTAGTGTCAAATCTGAGTTTATCAGGCAGCACCCAATGGATTTGGCCTCCTGTTGTCCAGTTTGACTCACATAGGCTGCTATTAGATCACTCCTTAGCCTCCTTTTCATCATAATAAGCAACCTAAGCTCCTTCTGCTGCTCCCTGTGGGTGGCAGTTTAAATTATCTCCCAGCATTCCAAGTTTAATAAAAATACTAGGATTATGAGAAAATAAAAAGAAAGATTGCAAAAGGAGCTGTGTTTCACTCAGAGCAGTTTCAAGACGGCAATTCAAAACTCCAGATTTTGAGGAGTTATGTTTTAAATACCTCCCTCAGTAAATCACTCAAACTTTATCTCCTTGTCAAGCCATGTAAAAAATTATCTGACACTTACAACCCTAAAAAGCTAGAAATGCATAGAAACAGAATAAAGTGGAGTGGTTTTGCTGTTGGCAATGTTTCCAAGTCTTTCCTGAAGAAGCTAAAAGCAGTTGCATGGTAAACTTAAATTACTTACTACATGTCTTCCCTCTCACAGTGGCCTGCAGCAGAGGCCTAGAGAAGCACAAGTGCACAGAGTAAACATGCAAGGATATTCCCCAGGCACTCTGCCAGACTTCAACGAGTTGTGGTCCAAGAACCTTCCAAAGAGAGCTTTTGTCTTTTAAAAGCTCAGGCAAACTCCAAGTACTCACAAAATCCTGAGACTTTCAAAACTGAACTCTAAGCTGTACAAAAAAAGCCTTAAGGGTACTGTTGCAATAAGGACTCAGACTTTCAAAACTTCCACAGCTGATTTTATAAGTAGAACCTCACAGCTTCCACAGTGCATTGCCACAGGTGACTAGAGCATTCACAAAGAAAAGCAAATCACATGAGAATATACACTAAAATGAGCTCCATTAGAAAAAAAACCAAAAAAGATACAAGCTCAGGAAGTATGAAGTAGTGTATCAAAACAGAGGCATGATTAGCTCACAAAATTCTTCAATTCAATTGAAATTCAAAAATACTCCACTGCAGATTCTCATATGCAAACTTAGACATCTTTTGAAAACCAAACATTTGGTGACACGGGTTCTGCAATAATTTGTATCAATTACTGCTAAGTCTGCTACATCACCAGACCAGCAAGAACCTAACACAACTACAGTTTTTTACTCTACCTTCCATTTCTTCCTATATCCTTTGTCTTTCAGGTTTACTCATTCTTTCTCTTTCCTTCAAACGTTCTCCTCAGCTGAGGACAGCAATGTCACACAAGAGCAGGGAGCAGCCTGCTCAAGCTGTGCATGGTTGCTGAAAGAAGAGGATGGGATCAGACAGCCAGGTTTGTCTCATCCAAAATAATATATATCATGACAAATGTACTTATTCGGACAACTCATGCAAGGCTGACTACACACACTGTGACCCAATATGATCTCCATTTAGCCTCCCATTTTTTACTGCTCCTACCTCACTTCCACTTCATTTCAGTCTTCATAAAAGGTAATCACTGTAACCAACCAAAGATTTATGTATGACCTTATCTCACTGTAGGTGAGACACTACATGGAAACAGCCAGTGTTCCTGAGACCTGAGCAGTATTTGACCATTCACTTTTGAACGGCAAGAAGATCATATTACCATTACTGCCTCTGTAACCACCTATTCCATCCACAGACCTTCACAAGGTCTGAAAATACCCGAAAGCTACATAAAGACAGACTTTCTAACTGCCAAGTATGGAAAAAACCAAAAGCTTATATGTGACAAAATTTACAAAGCTGCAGAAATTACTTTTTTTCCTCAATGCCCAACTCTCACATTGTCAATCCATAATTCATTTGCAGCTCTGAATTGTCTTACTAGATTTGGCAAAATACATTTATTTAAGTGGCAGGCCAGTTACAGGGCTAGAAATGTTCTGACTGTCACCTTACTGAAACTAATCTCCAAACCTATCAAATGCAGAAAAAATTAAATGCAAGAATATGAGGAGAATCTTCACATTCCCTGCTGGCTGCATAAAAGTCTCTTTTTTAACACTCAGCTACATTCTTACTGCACATTCATCAAAATGTCTCACATTTTCAAGCATTAAAAAAACCTCTTTAAGATGTTATTTTCTCCTCATCTCATATGAAATACCAGGCTATCAAGTTTTGATTGTTTGGTTTTTAATATGTTTTCGTTGGAGGCCATACAGTTGAGAGTACTTTGTGAAGGAAATTACAGTCCATAATGCTTTTAGTTACAGAACTAAGTTTTCACATTCCTACTCCTGGATAACAGTAAATAATAAAAAGCCACTTCCTCGTTCCAGCCAAGATTTTTATTTTGTTCTAGAACTTAACCTGAAGTGAGTTCTATGTGAATTGAAATGAGTGCACATGCTAAGCAACATAAAAAGACCCATAAAAGCTCTGGGCCATGCTGAAGCCCACAGTTAACAGAACATCAATGCAACAAAAGAAATAGAACAAAACAAAAAAAAACCCCAAACCTGAAAACCAAAACACACACACAAAACGTCCCCCCCAAAAATAACAACAAACAAACAAACAATGAAAAAACCCCAAACCAAAAAAACCAACAAAAACAAACAAACAAACACGAAAAAAAAAGAGCATCATTTCTAGTAACAGCAGACCTAACCTGTAAATACAGAATTCATTCACTATTGCATACCTAAAGTTTTCAAGAAGTAACTGAATCATTGTTAGAAGAGAGATAAAGACATTAATTTACAGTTCTAGTAAGAAAAATAACAAGGTGTATCTTTGGCAGAAGGCTATTAAGTAACTGTGAGTATTGGCTGAAAGTAGTGATTCACAAAGAATAAAAAATTTGACATGAGATGGTGTTTTTTTGATGGGTGCGTCTGCTAGCCTTCATGATCATCAAGAGCCACTACTCTAGCATGTGAAGAATTCAGCTCTTCAATACATATTTTTCAAAACAGCATGGAGTATCTCACCTTATCCATTTCACTTATACAGTGCATATCAGCTTCAAGTCCATGGGCACCTGCTTGCTGACATATTTCCTCAGCTATGGCTTTTGCCTGCCCCTTCTGTGTTGCATAGAGGAGCAAAAACCTCCTTTTTGACTCACAGCACATTTTATAGGGTTTTTTTAGAGACACTGCAGGGGAAAGAAGAATTTAAAAAGTGAATTTCTTATAAGCAGAACAGCAAGATTTTACTTTGTTTATAAGATTAAAAAGAGATAAAGATAGCAGCATTGGTGTTTAACTTGGAAATGAGGCATCACTCTGAAGTGAAGCCATTTCTCACAAGCAAGCTTTGTAGATCAGGTTGCAAAGGACATGTGGTGTCGGTCCTAGGTCCTATGTGCTGCACTGCCTTGATGCTGCAGTAATGTTACAACATCTCTGACACCAAGAATCTAGTTTTTAAACAATACAACATGAAAACTTTTAAAATGGCAATATATACTATTTTTATTATATTATTATACATTTCCCATTTCAAGGTAATGACTGCTTTGTTCTCTTTTCTGAGCTGTCTTTGAAAACAAAACAAAACATAGACCTGGTGAAGTCAAACTACGAAGCCTTAGGAAAAATAATTAAATGAACAGTTTCTTCTTTTTTGAAATTAGTAATTTTTGCTGCAATGACTTTACACTTTATTATCCACTATGTATTTTGGAGCACAAACACTGACTTTAATTTCACATTTCAAAAAGGAGCTCCTTACACCAGTGCAACCTGACCCTGAAGTTAGCTCAGTTGGTCAGAACACGATGCTAATAACATCAAGCTGTCCCCACAATGGCCATTCACTTTGGAGGAGTTGAACTTGATGATACTTCCGGGTCCCCTCCAACGCAGACTATTCTGTGATTCTGTGAACTACAGAATTGGCTCTTTGTGGTTTTTTGCTCCTAAAAGTAAGAAACAATCCTAGGGAAATCTGCTGTAGTGTCACCAAGTTCCTCGCAAACAGCAGGATGAATGAGATGCATATCCTTATCCATTCACCTGTCCCATGAAAATTTGAATGCAAGAAGTTTTCTTCCATTGCTTTGACACAGAGAACACCACAGATGTAACTTCAGGCAGCAGCAAATATGAGAGAGAAGCAGAATGTCTTTAGAGTGGATTTTGCAAATTAATTTTCTGTCAATATTTTTTCATTGCTAAGGAGGTGCAGTAGAACTCAAATACCTAGAATTAGTACTGAGAAATTTTCAATTCCCAGTCTGAGGTACCTCTCCCATGCCTGGGCCCAGTTTGCTGTATTTCACCTATTGCTTCCACAAAGTTCCAGCTACAGAAAGCATTCAGTGTGCTAGCCAGACACACTGAGTTATGGAAACCTGTGACTACATAATTTGAGGTATCTCTGTTTTCTCATTCTCTCAAGGGAAAACAAACATAATGCAATTGTATAAGAATACTGTGCTCCATTGATAGGGCAGGATATTTCTCCCCATAGTACTGCAGAAGGTTTTTCCTGCAGAAGGTTTTTACCACAGGATTTTTTTTTTTAAAGTATAATTATATATCAAAAGTAGCAAAACTAAGTGATAGGCTCTTAAGAGCACCAGCATCATACGTTAATTTCATGAAAAATGTAATTACTAGAAAATTTTGAGGTTTTCACATTGTATTTCATTGTATTTTTTTCTATTATGTTTTCCATTTCAGTTTTAATTTAAAATTAATTATATATAGTATCTAAAATTATTAGTAGTTACCTTAACAGTCACCTTTAAATAAATTCATTTACATAACTGGTTTCACGCGTGTGTGTGCACAGGTTCACACAACAAAACAATTCTCGAAACGATTCTTCACCTTCCTTTTCCAAAAGAAAGAAATGCGCTAATTATGATGTTTCATATAAAATAGCTTAAATACAGTTTAAATACCCTCAGATCCCTGTAGTAATACAGATTCATCCTGGTCATGTGCTGTGTTTTCACCTAACTCTCTTGTCAGCAGGTGGCATCACCCGACCGCAAATGTATAAAACCAATAAAGACAAAGCAGTGCTTCATTACTACACTCTTTCTCGTACCTCAGAAAGGGAGAAAGATCATCAGCTTCCCACTAAGACCACACCATAGCAAAAAAACCTTCTATACAAGAAAAGCTGAGGAATAAGCTGCCAACACTACAGCTCAGGCATTACCAACAAGAGACTGTTAGAACAAGAGTCAGCTTGGGAAGCTGTTAATGTTCAAGAAGCACAAAAATTTGCAACAGTAGGGGGAATAGAGTAGGCAACAGAAGGAACAGCAGCCAGGATGTGGTCTGACATGGTCAGATAATGCCTAACAGTGTTATGACCTCTGCCTACATCTGGCAAAGCAGCCAGGATTCCTGTAAGACATTGTGAGCTCTCTACTCCAGCTAGTATAGCAACAATAAAGGGTGCAAAAAGCAGCCACACACATTTTTGGTGCATATATGTGAACCTGAAGAGAGGTTTTTTTTCCCTGGTGAATGGACCAGTAGATTGCAGAGACACAAAAACCTGGAGCAACCACACCTCCCACAGACGGCATGTGGAAACAAGAAAACCCATGCAGCCAGAAGAGCCGATGATGCTGGAGATGCACATGGAGACCTCCTGAGACAAGGTACTGCTTGCGTATGCAACAGTGTGAATAAATCCTTGCGGCAATGGGAGAGAACACAATTAGACAATTCCTTGGAATTAGATACAGAAAGCTGTTTAAATATTTGTGGCATGTGTTAACATTTTCCAGGTGCCTAGCATTGTATCTGCTGCATTGTTGCTATTGATCTTAAATCTACAATTCAATTAACTGACTAGTTTATTTAATTCCCTAAAAGTTAATTATGTCAACAATAGACCAGTAAATCCCTTTGATCGTGATTTGATCTAAACTGCACAAGTTGAAGAGTTTCATCCTGCAAACACGTCTTCTCACTGTCATCAACCATAAGATCTTTGTGCACAGACTAAGTGATGCCTGCTCAAAGAGAGGAAAATCACCTACCTGCAGATGAGCAACCATAAACCAGGAACACGCTCTCAGACAAGCATGCTGCCCACACTGCTCTTGCTTTGCTACTCTATGCACTCTTCATTTGCGTGACATAAGTTCAACTGGAATAAACAGAGGGAAAAAAAGGTAATTCTTGAGCTATCGAGCATTCTGAAGAATCCCTGTAATTTTAATAGTACTATCACACCAGCAGCCTTTAACATGTTGTTGTGCTGGTAGACACACATCAAAAAACAACGTTTAAGCTGGGAAAACAACCTGTGATTTGCTGGATCAAACTAGGGCTTAACATGAAACTAATTATGAAATTCCAAATTACAGCTCATAAGATCCAATACCAAATTATAGCTCATAAGATCCAATACTTGGAAAAGTCAGAAAGCCAACAGTCCACGGAAGATTGGCAGGGAGCCCAGCAGCTCCTTAAGGCACCAGAGTGCAGCAGGAGCCCCAAGGCACCCCGGAATGCCGCTGAACCACCCGTGCTGCCCCAGCAGCGCCGCAGCCGCACGCCAAGGCCAGACCGCGCACGTCACGGACCCGCTCTGTCAAATACAAACCGCGCGGCCACGGACCGGATAAAAAAAAAAAGCAAGAAACTTCAGTGCACACACTGTTGATTATGTCATCAGTAGATGGATAAACTCCTTAGATCCTCACTCAACCTGAAGTGCACACATGGAGGAGTTTCACCCTTCTGAAACTTAGAAGAACGTCTTCTGTCTGTCATCAACCAGAAGAGCTTCACGCACTCCTCTGTGGCTTTAACCCACGTTGTGGTACCGTGCCTTAAACCATGAAGCCATTCCCAAGCCACTTTTTCAACAGCTTGCGGCTTGCTCAGAAACATTCTAGGGCCAAGACAAATACAAGAGCGAAATACAAACCCTCCGACCCGCGCACCTGCTCCGCCCGGCCCCGGTGTCCCCCCAGAGCCGGTAGCGGGAGTACTTGCGCTGGAGGACGCGGTGCACACGGACAGGGACGCGGGGACCGATTCCACTTCCGAAGCAAAGCGGCAGCGCCAGCCCCCGCTCCACGACTGCCCGGGCAGCGCCGGGCCGGATGCAGCGGCAGCGGCAGCGCGGGAGGAGGCCGGGCCGGGCGGGGCGGGGCGGGGCGAGCCGGGCGGGCCGAGGGAAGCGCCGGAAGGTCCCGGCAGGCGCCGCGCTGCCCGTGATGGCCGCCGAGGGGAGGTCGGCGCCGCCGCCCCGGCACGGCA